>ML813821.1:138757-157293 GCA_009831015.1 Picea engelmannii | reverse complement strand
CTACAAACATTTATGTTGTCATTTCCTTTGTTATCACGACCACTTAACACAGTCTCCACCATTGGCTCAAGTTTGTACCACTGCCCACCCTTTAAAAATGCATAAGTATTCTTCCTTCCATCATGGAAAACTTTTCTATCAAACAACCATAGTCTTCCGAGTAGTACGTGACACACATCCATCTCTACTATGTCACACAATAATTGCTCACTAAAATTTCGAATTGAAAATTTAACAACATTTCTCAATCATAGTCACATGTTGTCCTCTTTTCAACCACGAGACTCGATACAGATTCAGATGTGGAATACTTTTTAATTTTAACTTCTCCATTAGCTCTATGGATACTAAATTTTTTGTACTTCCACCATCTATGACCAAATGACAACACTTGTCCTGAATTTTGCACTTAGTTTTAAAAACATTATTTATTTGTTCATGTTCTACTGTCGTTGTCTCAGGCTTAAGTAGCACTATTCTAAACATTAAGTTTTCTCTCTACTCCTGTTGAAGCTCTTTCACATTGCTACCAGCAAATGCTGCCTCATTTGCCTAGGTAACTTTTTTTATGGCCTCATATCTTCTCCCTCTATTATGCTTCATTGGACATACTAATTCCTTGTGACCTTCTACTCTGCTTCAGTAACAGGTGATCACATACTTACCTTTGCCTCTTCCAAAGCCACTTCCTCCTTTTGTTTTCTCGTTGCTAGTCCCTTCATCTTCCTTTTCACTTCTTCTAGCAGTACTTGCTCTACCCCTACCTCTATTTCATTTTCCCTAAAAATTCTGTCGCAACCTTCTATCAATCTTCTCTTCCACCTTCAAAGAAACTTGACAAGCTTCATCTACATTACAAAAGTAATGCATACTTATCTCAACCTGAACACGATATTTCAACCCATTTACGTATCTCACCACTCTTTGGTACTTTGGTTTCTTTATTCCTGATTTGAGCAACATTTTGAAAAATTCCTTGGTATATTCATGAACAAATGTATCTTTCTACCCTAAGTTTTGCACCTGCTTGCACAAATTTGATTGGTAATCAACATGTAGGAATTTCTCCTTATTTTGCTCATCATCTTCCTCCAGGTTCTAATCTTCTCTTATTGATTGTCTACATTATCCTTCTATAACATACCCCATTAGAGTGCAACATGACTCTTTAGCTTAGTCATGGCGAATTGAACCCGATTGGGATCCTGAACATTTTCATACTCAAAATATCTTTTGAGATATCCTATCCAGTTAATGAGAGTCTTGACTTTCAAACTACCGTTGTAACATGAAATTTCCACCCTTGCACTGCCTTTGTATTTTAGAAAATATATCAAATGTACTACTGGGTCTACTTCCTCAACACGTCATTCTTCTTCAGGCTCATCCTTCGACTCTGAATCTGTTTCAACATCTCCAAGCCTTTTGGTTTTCACTTCTTTTATCCTCCTTCGCAATTCCTTTAATTCTCTATTCCTAGCACCTCCTTGTGTTGCTCCTACTCTTCATGGTGACATCCCTACAAGTTGTCTTGCAGCCCGCAATAGAACTAACATTCACATGCCTTACTTTCATGCAATGTCCCTCACAACTTAGGAGCTAAACCAAGTATGATACCACTTGATGCAGTCATGCTCGATCATGTACTCAACCAACTATAGAACCAAGATTATGCCATAGAGTACACAACTAATCGCTAACAACATTAACATAAATTTAACAACTTAAAGAATGCCAAGAGGAAATTACAGTCAAAGGAAAATGGAAAGAAGAAACAATACCATTAAACATGGACTCAATATTGTTTATTAACAAGACATAAAATAGTCTCTCACAGTCTCATTACATTCTCAGCTAGTTTAGTACAATTTTCATTCAATCTTAATGACTGGAGGTGTGCTTTTTGTTCCACGTTGTCCATCCAAAATCGATGTCCCTTCGTCTTCTTTATTCTCCTGTAGACATTCGCCTTCTATATCTCTCCCTTCCCCTTAATTTTTATTTGTTTCTATATCTCTCCCTTCTCGCGTGTGAACCACACTGAAGTGGCCCTGAACTGAATAGGAAAAAATGAACCCCTTTCTCTATTGTGTTTTTCCTCTATATCTTCCTTTTGTTTCTTGGTAGCCGAATCGTCTCCTTTTCCCAAATGTTTCTTGTTTTCCTCCACCAAAATGCGTTGGACACTGGGAATCTATAACAATCCAAATTCTCAACCATCTTCCATCACGCGGTTGGCCCACCAATTGTCACAAAATTCTTGCAAGACACGTGGATACATGATTTGCAACTCTTTAACATAATTTTCCACTCGCTTGGAGTTGCAATGACGTGTGTTACATCATAGTTGTTGCAACAATGGTAGTCACATCACTAGTGTTACAACATGTTTTATTGCACGGGTGTTGCAGCGACAGTGTTACAACACCGGTAATGCAACAATGTGAGTTACTCATGGGTGTTACAGCAACAGTGTTACAACACCGATGATGCAACAATGCGAGTTACAACACTGGTCTTATAACAATGTGGGTTACAACACGGGTGTCGCAACAATGAGAGTTATAGCACTGGTGTCACAACAATGGGAGTTGCAACACTTATTTCACCCTACAATTTACTAACTTAAAGTTGAAACATGTTGGTTGATACAGATTGCTTAAGGCCAAAGATGCTCCCGCATCAATAAACAAAGTGAACAATGTTTATCTTCAACTGTAAGAAGTAGATATCTAATAATTATGAAGTTATATTTAAACCATAAGCTTTGTCATCTCAAGATCAATAAAAAAACTTGAGTACAATATGTCGAGAGTGCATCATTGGTTGAATTTTCATATCTCGTATTACGTGTAGAAAAGATAGTTATTTTTTCTAAAATTATTGTTATTATTTTATTTAATTATGCCAAAGGCATGTAATTAGGAATATGGTATCCTTTAAAAAGGGTTGGCTTGGCAAAACTTGTCAACCAATACTATTTGTCTTGAAAAACTATTACTCTACTTATCCTTCACTACTTATACTTGGGCATTCTGAGAGATTTTGTGGAACGATCCCAACCCCCAACTGGGTCACATCATTGCTAAAATGACCCATTAAAAATTCATGATGCTAAATATAAATGTAGAAAGTAACACACAACATGACATTCAAGTTCATTCAGTTGTCCATACTCAATAAAATAACATAAATATAATTACTCTTATTGTGCACAACAACAACTAAATACATACAACATTATTCAACCACTTAAATAGATATATGAATGCATCATTATTGTCACAACAAGCAATAATAACCAATCATATCTTAGAGTAAATTGCACAACATCTATATCAATAATATTCATGAATAGACACAACAAATAAGAACACTTATCTTATAAAATGTGCAACCTACTGCAAAGGATGGGCGCTCCTCCTAACCATAGCCTTGTTGTTCCAGTTCTCCCGAGCTAGGGCTATGAATACACAAGAGACAATAGTCCCCGAGGCTGGTTAATGTTCCCTTCTTAACAATCAACTCATAGCTAATTCCAGTTCACCAACTCTCTTCCCCTCAACCTACACAACCCAAGGGATGGAATCCCCCTTCTCTGCTCACAATCCCTCATGCCTTTTCACTCCCCTCCAGGGCTTCCAGCACAGGCTGGACATGAATTCTACTTGTTGGCTCCTTAGGAATTCTACAACTACAACACGAATTCGCTCAACAACAAAACACATGCCTCCTTGAGCGAATTTTGAATAAAACTTCACTCACAGTCCCCCAACCTCTTTCTCTATGAAATTTCAGCTCTAAAACAACTGCCAAATGTTCCCACGATAACTACCTTCAAGCTTCAACACTTATAACTCCATTGTTGTCCAAATAACTCCATGTAAAAACAACTCTCCATCCAAAAACGTGGAATTCATAATTCTGGTCCCCTACCCATATGGATTTCGTCCCTTTCTCTTGCTTATTTTACTTGCACTCTTCCCCAAGTTGATTGTACTCAGCCCCCATGCTCTCAATAACTATGGGATGCGACCCTCACACCCACCCTCTTACATGAATTCAATGATTGGGCCCTAGAACACTCAACAACTAATGGAAGGTTCATGGTAAGGATAATTTTGAAAGAAATAAGAAATGGGTTTTGGTCTAATAGACATGCGTAAACTCTCCCCCTTGGATCCCATCCTTCTCTTGTGGATACTTACCCCCAAATCTCCGTTCGTGTCCATCTGCAACTGGCGATACATTTTATTCATTATATTCAATTTATATCATTTACATATTACATTGTTTTGGCTCTCAGCCACATACTACATTTATAATATACATCACTTGGCTCTCGACCATGTACTACATCTACAATATACATCGCTAGTTTGGGGTTTGAAAATGGGGATGTTACATTCCTCTCACCCTACAAACTATATTTTCCTTAGTGCACATAACCATATAATTTACACATTGACACATATAAAAACATTACATCAAAATACTTGATAATTTTGCAACTTAATGACTCAAGCAACAATTCCAACCAACAACTCCCTTTCCCCTCAACCCCCACATTGGTCGGACATGAATATTAGAGTTGTGGCTCCAGGAACTTTAGCTGCCAAAATTGAGTCTTCATTTACTTATGTACAAATGTACATTAATTTTTCTTCAAAATTTTCAAAAATTCGCGGGTATGCTTCCCACATGGCTTCCTCTTGCTTCCATGTAGTTTCTTCAGGACCGTAACAAGTCCATTGAGCCATTACCAAACCAATGGCTTTGTTCCTGAGCACTTTGACTTTCCAGTCTAGGATGTGCACTGGTTCCACTTGGAAATCCCCTTCGTGTTCCACTTGGATCACATTCCAATCAATCACATGATTAGGATCATGTACATACTTTTTTAATAAAGACACATGGAACACGTTATGAATTCTCATGGATGCAAGTAATTATATTATGTATGCAATTATTCCTATGTTTTCTAAGAATTCAAAAGGACCACAATATCTTGTTGCGAACTTTGGGCAACTTCCTAGTTTCAACGAGCTTCTCTTGGCTTTAACTTTTAAAAACACATGCTCTCCCACTTTGAATTCTCTATGTGTTCTTCTTTTATCGACATAATTATTTTTCCTATCCTGGGAAACTTTAAAGTTATTCCTGATCTTTACCATCTATTATTCCATTTCCTTTAACAATTCTGGCTCAATCACGACTCTGTCTGCTAGGTTATCCCAACTTACTGGTGTGTTGCATTTTTTGCCATATAATGCTTCAAATGAGCTCATCTTCAATGATTCTTGATACCCATTATTGTAGGCAAACTCAACTAAATGGATATAGTCCTCCCACCTAGAAGGCTTGTCCATTACATACATTCTCAACATATCCTTAATTATCCGATTAATTCTCTCTGTCTGCCATCTGACTCTAGGTGATATGTTGTACTGAAATTCAAATTTGTCTCAATTCCCTTAAATAACCCCTTCCAAAAATTGGAAGTGAACTTGGGATCTCGATCTGACACTATTGCCTTAGGCACACCATGTAGCCTAGCAATCATGTTGATTTATACAATATTGGCTACCTTATTAGTTACTTTTACCAAAATGAAATGTGCAACCTTTGTGAGCTTATCCACCACTACCATGATGGAATCATGTTGCATTTCTATGTTGGGCAATTTAGTAATGAAATCGATAGTAACAACTTCCCATTTCCATTAAGGAATGGGCAATGGCTACAAGAATCTTGTTGGATGTTTGTGATCAGCCTTTAGCTTCTGACATTCCATGCATCTAGCCAAATAATTAGTGACATCTTTCTTCATACCATGCGAAAAATATTGGCCTCTTACAGTTGCAATAATTTTCTGATATCCTGGATGTTTAGCATATGACACATTATGCATCTCCTTTAGAACTAAATTTCTCAATTCTTGAGAACTGGGAACATAAACTCTGTTTTGAAATAAGAGGATTACATCCTCTTCCAACTTGTAATCCTTATATTTATGTTGTATTCATGTTGTTGTGAGATTTTCTTAACTTGCACATATTGTTGATTTGTTGTTACACCTCTAAAATGGTTGGCTTGGCAAAACTTGTCAATCAATACTATTTGTCTTGAAAAACCATTACTCTACTTATCCTTCACTACCTATACTTGGGCATTCTGAAATATTTTGTTGAACGTCCCCAACCCCTAGCTGGGTCACGTCACTGCTAAAATGACCCATTAAAAATTCATGATGCTAAATCTAAATGCAGAAAGTAACACACAACATGACATTCAAGTCCATTCAGTTGTCCATACTCAACAAAAGAACGCAAATATAATTACTCTTATTGTGCATGACAACAACTAAATACATACAACATTATTCAACCACTTAAATAGATATATGAATGCATCATTATGCTCACAATAAGCAATAATAACCAAACATATCTTAGAGTAAATTGCACAACGTCGATATCAACAATATTCATGAATATACACAACCAATAAGAACACTTATCTTATAAAATGTGCAACATGCTACAGAGGATGGATGCTCCTCCCAACTGTAGCCTTGTTGTTCTAGTTCTCAACAACAAAACACCCCTGATCTAGGGCTATGAATACACAACAGACGGTAGTCCCTAAGGCTGACTAATGTTCCCTTCTCAACAGTCAACTCATAGCTAATTCTAGTCCACCAACTCTCTTCCCCTCAACCTACACAACCTAAGGGATGGAATCCCCCTTCTCTGATCACAGTCCCTCAGGCCTTTTCACTCCCCTCTAGGGCTTCCAGCACAGGTTGGACATGAATTCTACTTGTTGGGACCTTAGGAATTCTACAGCTGCAACACGAATTCGCTCAATAACAAAACACGTGCCTCCTTGGGCGAAATTTAAACAAAAATTCACTCACAGTCCCGCAACCTCTTTCTCTACGAAATTCCATCTCTAAAACAACTGCCAAACATGCCCACGATAGCCACCTTCAAGCTTCAACACTCATAACTCCATTGTTGTCCAAAGAACTCCATGTAAAAACAACCCTCCATCCAAAAATGTGGAATGCATAATTTTGGTCCCCTACCCATATGAATTTCCTCCCTTTCTCTTGCTTATTTTGCTTGCACTCTTCCCCAATTTGATTGTACTCATCCCCCATGCTCTCAATAACTATGGGATGTGACTCTCACACCCACCCTCTTACATGAATTCAATGATTGGGCTCTAGAACACTCAACAACTAATGGAAGGTTCATGGTAAGGATAATTTTGAAAGAAATAAGAAATGGGTTTTGGTCTAATAAACATGGGTAAACTCTCCCCCTTGGATACCTTCCCTCTCTTGTGGATACTTAACCCCCAAATATTCGTCCGTGTCCATCTGTAGTTGGTGATACATTTTATTCATTATATTCAATTTACATCATTTACATATTACATTGTTTTGGCTCTCGGCCACGTACTACATTTACAATATAATCACTTGGCTCTCGACCATGTACTACATCTACAATATACATCGCTAGTTTGGGGTTTGAAAATGGGGATGTTAGATTCCCCCCCCTACAAACTGCACTGTCCTTAGTGCACATAACCATATAGTTTACACATTGACACATACAAAAACATTACATCAAAATACTTGATAATTTCGTAATTTAATGACTCAAGCAACAATTCCAACCAACAACTCCCTTTTCCCCTGAACCCCCACATTGGTCGGACATGAATCTTATAGTTGTGGCTCCAGGAACTTCAACTGCCAAAATGGAGTCTTCATTTGCTTATGTACAAATGTACATTAAGTTTTCTTCAAATTTTTTAAACATTTGCGGGTATGATTCCCACATGGCTTCCTCCTACTTCCATGTAGTGTCTTCAAGATCATAACAGGTCAATTGAACCTTTACAAAACCAATGACTTTGTTGTTGAGCACTTTGAATTTCCAATCTAGGATGTGCACTGGTTCCACCTAGAAATGTTAAGTTTTGAGCTATTATTAGGTTTCATTTCAATTTACTAGATAATAATAGCATAGGTAGGATCATTGAGAGAAACACAATCACAAGATACACATCATTTATCCTGGGAAACCCTCATGGGGGAGAAAACCCAACAAAAAATTCCTTAATATAGATAGCCAATATAATGCCAAGATAATAAACCAAAAACACTAGAGAATATCCAACACTGAGCAATGCACCTCTCTCTTCGTTCTTCTCCCAATTGCAGCTACCAAACTTGTGCACTTGATGAGTCAATGAGTGAGTGAGATAATGAGGCGCTAGCCTCCTTTATTTATAATAGTTGGTAGGCACTGTAAATGTGTCTCTGCACTCGGCAGGGCCGACTTCTCTTCTTAGTGGTTAAAACCACTTTAATTAGGCCTAAGGGCATGTTGACGATTAAAATCGCAACGAGGAATTTCGCCCGCAAAGTATTGCTAAAGCCTATTATTTAAACTATGCTAATAATATATAATGCTAGTAGGTGGGACCCCCTTGTAGACTGGAGACTCGGAGATAATCATATCACACATTTTATGTTGTTGTTTCGATGTTGCTTACAGGGTCTTATATGGTTGACGATGCAGTTATGGTTTCATTTTTGACATAGTGATAGGTGGATGATGCATTTTATGGGATGTTTTGTTATTCAAAGCTTTATTTTTATATGAGGGGCATATATTTACAATTGTCATGTTTAATCACATCACCATGATTTATTACCTGGCTACACATGCACAAGAAATATGTTGGTAATGACATAAACAAAAACAAAGGGAACAAACTTATGAAAATAATCCAAAAGGAAAGGGCCTATGTTTATGCTATGTTAGAAGTTATGTTATGGTTATGCGATTTTCATTTGAGTTATTGTGGGCGCATATAATATGGAAATGCATATGGTATGACATAAGGATTTGGCAAGGGTTAACGTAAATATTTTGGGTGGTGCATTAGGCAAGGAATAATGGTCACAGATTTCAATGGTGGAAATTAATGACATGGTTAAAAGTTATGGTGAGTGTTGGCTGTACTGTACTTCGGAATTGAATGGAAGAGGAGATGGAAGCGACGTGCAGTAATTGCACATCGCTCCATACTCCCCCCATCAGGCCGTCACCCTAGTATGGTTATTGTTGCATTTCGATCTGCTGGTGATTAAGCTTTGAAATTCAAGCTTGGGGAGAAAAATCTCGGCCAACTCGCCCCTTTTAAGCTATCAGTTACAGGTATGGATCTTTTTCACCCCATCCATGAATTACACTATGTGTATGAACAAACAATGGCTTAGTAATGCTTGGGTTTGTGTTTTCCTGAGAATTGAAACTATGTAAATTCTTGGTTTTTCTCTCTGGAATGACTGTGTGGTTGTTTGATTTGCACATAAAAGAATTGGTTTGGTTGAGTTGTGCATTTGCTGGTTGTTCTATTGGTGAAAATCATGATGGGTCTCTATGGATTTTGAGCGAATATGGGTATTATCGCTCTGTGTATCCTTGCTGGTTGCTTCCTCACAGTTATGAGGGTAACCCTATCCAGTGGTATTCATACTTCCATTTGGTCGCTGTGTATTTTCCAAAGTAATGGTTGTGGGTTTATTCACATGGTCATTAGCTTATCTTCGTGGTCTTGGCATCAACATATCTCAGAATTTGGTCTTAGGGTGGCCATTATGCCAAGATATATGATTTATGGTTGTTGGGTGATATAAGTTATGCCTCAGGTTCTGCATTCCCACTGGCATTGTTATCAAATAATTCGGCTCTTAATAAATTGACAAAGGTTATACCTCTGTGTGTTATGGGTAACTGTCACTGTCCAATGGACATTCTCTTCTCATCTGCAAACACAAAATGCACCATGTGCATCAGTTGTCTACCCTACCCATCGTTGTTTCCCTTGTGGCTAACTATTGCGCCATTGCCCAGACCGAGAGTTATAAGGAACCTTGTGGTTTCTACTATGTTTGTATCGAAGGGTCTTTGCCTATGGTTGATATGTTTTGAGGACCTCCAGTTCTATGTGCGATTTATGACTGAGCCCACTCTTGATTGCTTCTTTTTATTCGTTGTGACCGACCCCGATTTAAAAAAAACCCCAACTGTTCTTACTCTTGTCTAGCATCTTCTTGGTTGTCAAGGATTGGTTGTAAAGTGGAGTGGTTATGACAGTTGCGTCGAATACCTATCTCATCTTTATTTGACTAAATTTGTTGAAAAGTTATGATTGGGAATGAGAGATAATGTGCAGTCAAAGGCTTTCTCTTCTCGTTATACCCTCGATCATTGTGTTCTTACAACATGGTGTTAATTACAAGTTGGTGACTACTGTGTGTTTCATTAGTCCCGATCGGGATCATAGAACATTATGGAATTGATAATTGTGTTTATTTCGTTATGTTTACTGTGTATCTATTATGGAAGCATCGTGCATGTTGTAAATAATTGCATCAACAATGATGAAGCTCAGGTTTTATATTATGGTTTCATTGCAAAGTTTTATTGGTTGATATGATGAAGAGTGTATGAAATCGGACAATTTTCAGAAGTCTGTTCAATTTGGAAAAGGACCTGGGCATATGTTTTAAATTGGTCATTTGTGAATTTATGGACAATGTATGATATTTTTATAGCGATGTATTATGGATAGAGGTGGAGCAATATTGCTGTGTGTTTTCTTTCGATTCTTAAAAGGAAAGGAAAGAAATTAGAGACCAAGCATTCTCTTAACAGGACTGTTGAAAGCTGTTTCGATTATGAGTATGATTGCAGATTGTGCTGATTGAGAAATTTAAATTTTTTTGAATGTGGAACAATGAACAATTTTTGATACACAGTGATTATTGAATTGGCATTGGTATGTTTTGTATTGAGTACAGAGTTATGTTTGTTGATTAATTGATTTGTTTTATGAAAAATATTCGTTATTTCCCTGCCATTCTCTCACTTTTCCGCACATTACAAGTCCCCTCACCTTCCCAGATTCACTATTCACTCCCTATTCGCAAAATTAAATTATAGTTAAATGAAAACTCTCTATTATGGCAGTTGAAGGATGGAACATGGATGAGTTACAGTGATATGTTTTATACAATTGATTTTTTGATGATTTGTGGAGCAGTAATCATGATCGATCCCCCTTCATTTTACCACTTTTATCTCAATACAGTTGATCCAGGTGGATATCAGTGGCCACCCACTTTTTTCGACTGGCTCAAAACAATTTTCGTGCAAATTTGGCAGTTTACTATTTTTAGCAGTTTTTAACTTCCGGGGCCATTTTGAGGGCCCAAATGAAGGTTTTTCAAGATCGAGCTTCTTAATGAAAGATAAAGGCATGATTGAGCCCCCAAAATGAATATCCTCGATGATACCTTTCCAACGATCTATCATACGCCTGAAACAGAGATCGTATGTAAAAGTTACGACCCCAGGAAGTTGATGTACTAACTTACCCAAACGAGGCCCACATGACTTTTGGCGCTTCATCTCCTAGGGTTAGGTTTTTGGATGTCTAGGACTTTGGGAATTCCTGTTTATTTTAAAAAGGCCTTCAAAGACTCATTGTAATCATCTTCTTGCGAATGCGAGTAGCCATCACATCTCTTCTCAGAGATAAACTGCCACCATTCTATCGAGTCTTTCACTTTGTATTTTACAGTCTCTGTACATTTATTTCATTAATAGAAATCGCGTGTTAATGTATATCTGTGTTTATGGTTGCATATCTGATATATTTATGTTATATTATTGAATATCTGCGATATATCTGTGCATTTCTTTATTATATCTTCGATCTCATTTCGTGCTGAAAATAATCCGGATCAGTGGTATCAGAGCAGGTTGTTCTTGGTCATTTTTTTCAGTGCATGTCCCCGACGAGGTCTGAGTATAGCAAGTTGGGTCTCAATCTTGTCTCTCTTGAGGACAATCCCTCTCACACACCCAAGAAACCCTCAATGGCGGAAGAAAAGAAAAACAATGGAGCAGACGATCCTATCAGTCTGTTGCTTGAGCAAGCTCTCACGCGACAGAGGGACGAAATGATGGAGAATTTTTCCCACATCCTTCAACGCCTGCCGATAGCAACAGGCACATCTTCATCAAGCAACCACTTTGGAGGCACCTCACCTTTCAAGGTACAAGTTAATTTTGATATTCCTGTATTTGAAGGACAAATAGATGCAGAAGCCCTAAACAAATGGTTAAATATGCTAGAAGGTTATTTCTCTGTTCACAAATTTTCCGACAAAGAAAAGATCACCTTTGCACTCCTTAAATCTCTCCCCCATGTCAAACATTGGTGGGAAACTTATTGGGAGTAGAGTTCCACAGAGGAGTCTGAAATATATGGGGCCGATCCCACTTGGGATTTTTGTGTGGATGCGGTAAAGGAACAATATTACCCTATTGGCAACTATGAGGACCACTACATGAGATGGACCACACTGCGGCAAGAGAGGGGCCAAACAATTCCAGAGTTCACCAATACATTCCATACCTTGCGCACCAAGCTGGGTATCAAAGACTCCGAACGACATTTGGTTCTGAAATACCATGGGGCTCTACACAGATACATCCAAATTGAAATGTATTTTCTGGACATCTCATCACTCGGTGTTGCTTATCGATATGTTGTTAAAATCAAGCAGAAATTTAAGCACTAGAACAAACAATATTTTGGTTCTGCAAATCCATAACAACCAAAGTATAACAAAGATGTCCCTAACAAATAGTCTCCCGAAAACCAGTCCAAGCCACATGAAAAGAAGGGTCACGGAAAGACAAAGAAGGACACCGAAAAATGGTGCGATTTCCACAAAATCCCCTTGCACAACACCGATTAATGTCGCTCAAAACAGTCATTGGTGGCCGAGATCAAAGACAAGGAGCCGAACCCTGATTCAGAATCTGATTTTGAAAATACTGGTAAAGGACAGATCATTGACACAGACCCCACTACTATTGTCGCGACCGCAACAATTCAACCAGAAGAACCAATAGATCCTGAAGAGGGGGAGTGCCTTTTTCATTCATAGATGTGGGTGAAGGGGACCCCGCTGCATTTTATTGTTGATAACGGAAGCCAGAAGAACCTCATCTCAGCAGAGGTCATCAAACAGTTGGGATTGTCGACAACACCACACCCGCAGCCATACAACATCGGGTGGCTTTTCCAAGGACGAGATCTTCGTGTCAGCTAGCAATGTCGATTGTCATATGGCATCCAACCCTTCAAGGATGAGTTATTATGTGATGTTGCCCCACTAGATGTCTGTGATGTTCTCTTGGGCCAACCATATATGTGGAAGTGCCACGTTGTTTATGAGTCTCGACCCCACAGTGTCATTGTTTCTCTAGGGGGTCATCTCTACATAGTACCAGAGGTAGTTCCGACTACTGTTCCACCTAAAAAGTGTTGCAAGGTAGTATCTCATACTGCAAAATTTAACTTCTTCACAATCTGTTCAAAATGGGAACAGAAGGACACTGCAACCACTACAGCTTCGCCCCAAGCACCTTCTATCCAACAGAAGCAGGTCGACAAGGTTGCAGCAAAGCGAAAAGATTCCTTCTGCACACCGTCATCTCATGTAGCCTGACTTGTTGAACAACCTCAGCCTCAACAGGTTCGTGACAGACTTCCACAAACTGAGCAACGCGACATCTCCAGAAAGGCAAGCAGCTCACCAAGATGCAAATTCAACAAACACTTTTCTCTCTCCCCCAGTAACTCAACACAATGGAGACCATTGCTTCCTAAGGAGGGAGGATTGATCCAGGTGGATATCGGTGGCCACCCACCTTTTCCGACTGGTTCAAAACAGTTTTCTGGCAAATTTGGCAATTTACTATTTTTAGCAGTTTTCACTTCCGGGGCCATTTTGAGGGCCTAAATGAAGGTTTTTTGGGATAATCCCAACTGAAAGTTATCTAAAAGCATTATTGAGGCCCAAAAATGAATCTCCTCGACGATACCTTTCCAACGAGCTATCATACGCCTAAAACGGAGATCGTATGCAAAAGTTACGACCCCGAGAAGTTGATGTACTAACTTACCCAAACGAGGCCCACATGACTTTTGGCGCTTCATCTCCTAGGGTTAGGTTTTTGGATGTCTAGGACTTTTGGCATTCTTGTTTATTGTAAAAAGGCCTTCAAAGCCTCATTGTAATCATCTTCTTGTGAATGCGAGTAGTCGTCACATCTCTTCTCAGAGATAAGCTGTCACCATTCTATCGAGTCTTTCACTCTGTATTTTACAGTCTCTGTACAATTATTTCATTAATAGAAATCGTGTATTACTGTATATCTGTATTTATGGTTGCATCTTTGATATATTTATGTTATATTATTGAATATCTGTGATATCTCTGTGCATTTCTTTATTATATCTCCGATCTCATTTCGTGCCGAAAATAATCCGGATCAACAGTCCCTCATATATCCCATAACCCTTATTCACCCCTACTCATTGACAAGTATTAAATGATTTTTATGGATTGGATTGCATGAGTTTGATGTGTTGCTGAGCCAAAATTTGCTTCATATTTAAAGAGATGTCATGTATGGTTTGTTGAAGAAACTAGTTGCTAATAAGTAATGCATACAGGAATGAGCTTTTTCAACAAAGGTAGCCATGGCCCGGGTAACATACTAAGAGGAAATTGGAACAAGGGCCCTAGAAGGCCAAGGTTTTCTATACATTTTGATGCAGACTCACAAGAGTTGAGCCAACTATTTCAAGCTAGATTTTTTAACTAGATTGGACAAGGATTGGTCCAACCTAGGCCATAAAGGCCTCCTTTCCAAGCCCCACATGTCCCTGGTATCCCAGTTCCCCCTCATGTCCCATTACAACCCGAAGTCCTTGAAAACTATGGATGGCAAGAGATTGTCCACCCGACAGTCTCCCAACATCGTGGGTGGCCCAACTTGTCTCTACCTACTCCTCCTCCACCAGTTAACCAAATTGTCCAAGATGCCTCGACACACTCACCAATACAGTCTTCCCACGTAGGCAAGAGGTTAAAAACTGAAACCCACCGAAGCCCACCATGCTCCCAATAAAGGAAAAGTTGATGCTGCCCCCTCTCCCTCAAATGACTCTGCCAAGTCCGTTTCATCCCGCATGTATTTGAGAGATGATTGCTCTCATGTTATCAGTGAGATTAGGACTAAAGGCTCCACACAACCTAAGGCAAATTTAGAGAAATCAAAGGGAGCAAACAACAACAAGGGGAAAATTTCCTCCCATAGTGGCAAATATGGTTTTTAAGTGTTTTTATTTATTGATTGTTGAGAACAGTTGACTTCTGAAATTTTTGGACAACACACTATTTTTTGGATATGTGGATATTATATTTTTGGATATAGTTTCAATTATCATTGATATAAATTGTCAAATTATGAGAATGATGATGGGAGCCATGAGGAGGGATGTGTTTGATTGATTTACTAGTTGTGTTTGTGCTTGTTAAAGAAACTAAAGGGAGTCACAAGGGGTCCCACCTACTAGTTATTATTTATTAAAGACCCTTATTATTATTTTATTAGTTTTCCTCAACTAAAAAGTTGGTTGAGTTTTAGTTAACTCAACTAAAGAAGTAGTTTAACTACTTCAACTAATTTTGATTGCTTAAAGGCAAAAAGAGAAGGAGGAACAAGAGGAGAATAGAAGGATAAAACATACTAAGGTATGCTCTTGAGTTTTATTGAGATAATTCAGTTTTCATTCATTCTTTAATTCATTGAAAGTCTAATTCTCTTTTATGATAGCAGGGTCCTATTGTAGACAACAAGATTCAAGGCTGAATTACATCATTCAGACACTTGTTTTTCAGAGGTGTTGATCTATCTTTGATAGTCTGTGTAGACTTGTCTATTTGTGAATTAAATTTCATGACTGATAAAGGCTATTCTGCAGAGTCGAGTGGGCAACAATCTGTGGCAAGCTGATCCAGATTTTAAAGTTCAGTTTTTTACTTTCTGTCAGAAGTCCTTTTGTATGGTTTTCATTGGGGACATCTAAGTTTGACTTTGGTCCAAATTTCCTTAGGGAATTTTGTAAAGAGAACGATTCATTTGATAAATTGGAATGAAATAAGCGATTGCTTTATGTCTCATCTGTGTTGATTATTGACTTGGAATTTTTACTTCTGTCTTTACATTTATTTCTGCATCTATTATATTCAGAAAATTACATAAACATTGAAATTTTCAGCAGTCTTTCATTTATAAAAAAAATCAACCTTAGCCCTTGTAACCAATACTTGTGGATTAGGAAACAATTTTTTATGGCTATAAACATAGGGTGAGATTCCCATCTATCTTGCTTTAGGCAAGTAAGATCTGAAAATGCTTGAGTAAGATCATTTCATATCTTTTCCTCAACAGGGCTGACTTCTTAATTTGCATAATATAATTAGGATTTGACCAAACCACAAAAGGGGATTTGGTCAAGTACAAATCCCGACATGATCAATCCACAAAAGGGGATTGATATGATGAATAATAACTCAATAATAAATAGAATACTCTTTGCAGTTACAATATTTCAACACTCCCCCTTAATAAGAAGGGTATTCTACAACATCATCACGAGAGAGAGAGGGAAACAACATCAACAAAAACTGGAACACTGACTGGCATATCTATTAATCATTGAAATTTTTTCAATATCATCATCCATAGTAAGGAGCTCGAATGGCATCATCATCATCTACATCAACATGGATTAATATAACACTAATACATCATCATCATCAATAACAACACGAGGTTTATACAACATCAACAACAAAAATATCACAACACGAAGGTTGGAGCATCATCAACATCATCACTAAGCTGTAAATTTTCAACACGAAGTTGGCATCTCATCAACATCAACACTAAGTTGGAAATCTTCAACACGAAGCTGGCATCTCAACAACATGAACACGAAGCTGGAAATATTTATCACGAGGCTGGCATCTCAACAACATTAGAACGAAGTTGGAAATCTTCAGCACGAGGCTGACATCTCAACAACATCAGCACGCAACTGGAAATATTTAGCACAAGGATGGCATCAACAATACTCCCCCTTTCGAGGGAGGTCCTTTAGGACCTCACCAAGATTGTCTCGAAAGTGCTCAAACTTTACACGAGACAAAGGCTTAGTCAACACATCTACAACTTGTTCATTCGTGCCAACATAATGGATCTTTGTGGCTCCTCTCTGCACCATATCACGAAGGTAATGATATCAAATTTCTATGCGTTTTGACTTGTCATGGAACACAGGGTTCTCTGTCATTTTTACGAAACTTTGATTATCTTATAGAATCATGGTTGCTTCCATATCTAGATCAAATAGACCTGTCAACAACTTTAGAATCCATATGGCTTCACAACTGGCGGAACATGCAGCAATGTATTCCGCTTCTGTCGTGCTGAGAACAATACTTGATTGCTTCCTACTCTGCCATGAGATCATGGCTGACCCCAAACTGAAACAACATCCTGAGGTGCTCTTTCTGTCAGAGACACTTCCAGCCCAATCTGAATCGGTATATCCACTCAGTCTGAAGTCATGATCTCCATTATAACTTAGACCAAAATCCAACATACCCTTAAGGTATCTCATAACATGTTTTGCAACAACAATGTGAGCACATCTAGGTTCTACCACAAATTGACTCAAGGTGTTCACAACAAAACATATATATGGCTTGGTGTTCGTAAGATACATCAACGATCCAATGATCTGTCTGTACAACGTAGCATCAACCAACTCTGATGAAGTATCAACCATAAGCTTCGACTTTGTTTCCATGGGTGTATTCATGGATTTACACTCCAACATATCAAACCTCTTTAGTATTTCAACTGCATACTTCCCTTGGTTAAGGAAGATCTTCTCTGGGATCTGCCATACCTCAAGACCTAAGAAATAGTGCATTAGGCCAAGGTTTTTCATCTCAAATTCTGTAGTGAGCTTCTTCTTACAATCAATGATGAATTTTTCTTCACCAGTTAAAAATAAGTCATCCACATACAACAACAATATAACATGCTCATCATTCATAACCTTGAAGTACATGTTAGAATCAACTTTACTCTTGGTAAAGCCCAAGCTCGTCAGGGAACTGTCAGTTCTTCCATACCAAGCTCTAGGAGCTTGTTTCAATCCGTACAGAGCCTTCTTCAATCTGCAGACATGTGTTTTTCTACCTTCAACCTCAAACACTTGAGGTTTTTCTATATACACTTCCTCTTCAATGACACCATTTAAGAAAGTTGTTTTCACGTCCATCTAGTGTAACTTCCATTTCATCTTAGTCGCAAGGGATATGATGGTTCTGATTGAAGTGTATCTGTAATAAAAACCAAGTACGCAATCGTATAATAGATATATAAAATGTAAAATAATTGATAAATATATGATGATTACAATTGAGAAGGAGGGCTTGATTATATACCCACACAGGGGTGCCCTTCACCACTAGACATGTCTTTTGGAGAACATGTCCTTTCATT
>ML813821.1:117093-138707 GCA_009831015.1 Picea engelmannii | reverse complement strand
GTGTTCGTAAGATACATCAACGATCCAATGATCTGTCTGTACAACGTAGCATCAACCAACTCTGATGAAGTATCAACCATAAGCTTCGACTTTGTTTCCATGGGTGTATTCATGGATTTACACTCCAACATATCAAACCTCTTCAGTATTTCAACTGCATACTTCCCTTGGTTAAGGAAGATCTTCTCTAGGCTCTGCCATACCTCAAGACCTAAGAAATAGTGCATTAGGCCAAGGTCTTTCATCTCAAATTCTGCAGTGAGCTTCTTCTTACAATCAATGATGAGTTTTTCTTCTCCAGTTAAAAATAAGTCGTCCACATACAACAACAATATAACATGCTCATCATTTGTAACCTTGAAGTACATGTTAGAATCAACTTTACTCTTGGTAAAGCCCAAGCTCGTCAGGGAACTGTCAATTCTTCCATACCAAGCTCTAGGAGCTTGTTTCAATCCGTACAGAGCCTTCTTCAATTTGCAGACATGTGTTTTTCTACCTTCAACCTCAAACACTTGAGGTTTTTCTATATACACTCCCTCTTTAATGAAACCATTTAAGAAAGTTGTTTTCACGTTCATCTAGTGTAACTTCCATTTCATCTTAGTTGCAAGGGATATGATGGTTCCGATTGAAGTTTATCTGGCTACAAAAGCAAACGTCTCTTCATAATCAATGCATTGATTTTGAGAAAAGCCGCGAGCTACAAATGTTGTTTTATCTTTCTCAATACTTCCTGTTGGCGACGGAAGTCACTCCTGGATTGCCAGCAGGAGCAAAGCCCGACGCCCATCAATTTTATGTCACGGTTGTTTATAGATGGGATGACCGAATGGAAGCCAACTCAAAACAATATGATTCCAACTCCAAAACTAGGCTAGGCATGCATAGGTGAGTGAGGTATTATATAAACTTCAGACAGTGAGCTGTAGTAAAGGGTGAACAGGCGGAAGACTTATATAAGAGAAAAGTAGAGGTCTATTATTAACATCGAATTACTAACAGACTGTAGAAGAAGACATCCAAACGCAATATCCTCTTACGTTCAAACACAAAAGCCACAGAATGCAATAATGCAACAATAAATCTTTTATCATAACATAACTACAATAATTCACACGACTCAGTCAATCACGAACTCTCTTAGCATGAGACGAAAATTAGATGGAGTAAGAAAACTGTCTGTCATAAAACAAGAGATCTCATATACATATGCATAACCAACAAACTAGAATATCTGTTAAAACTTTACAGTAGGGAGCTCTGCTCTACCATCGATACCTTACAAAATACAAGGACTGAGTCTATATACTCAGGAAAATTCACCTCACAGAGGCGTGCCCAGTTACCCAAGGTTTGGTGTCACTTTAGACAAACTTGTACTGATACCTTTCTTTAGGTGCCATCTTAAATGCACATGGCTCCGGCAAGGAGGATAGCTGAGCCATTAAGCGCTGAGCTAGCGTGTGCATGCTTCTTTATCTAGTCGAGGACTTCGACATGGTTTCTTTGGAACAATCGGCACGGAGGACCTCCTTGAGCAGACTGCTCGCCAGACCTTCCATTCCTCACACTTAATGAATGAAAGGAGGCTTCAACCACCCGCTCCTGCCTCCATTTACTCAAGCGAGAGACAGTATTGGGATCGGATCCGATGGCGCCCCGGGATCGTGATGATTCCCTCTGATAACTGAACTCGGTGCCTTTGGCATCCTTTACACAACTCCTTTCTTTCCCCAAGTGACCACGGACTGTGACCACATGCTTATTCCCAAGGTGCTTTCGACGTTCGCGAATATGAAGGGGCTGATCCTTGCTGATCGAAATCGCGATGAGTGATACACCGAGACAACTTAATCTAGCGCCACACATCCCTCTAGATCTTGACGACTCTTAATCCTCCCAACAACACTGTGGGCCCAGGTCCGGGACTCACCCGACACCTCGCGCATCGGCATATAACGGAGCTGCTCTTTGCGCCTTGGAGTCGTGATGGGAGAAACGCCGAGGTGGCTCAATTTGCTGCCAGGTGTCCCCTATGGATGGACGACTGAAAATGCTTCGTGGTGTCGCGGGCCCCATCTTTGGTGTTGTCGGGGTTCGGGGTTTCGAAATACGAAAAGGCAAGGAGCGCTTACCACTCAAACTCCCGAACGCCGACATGGCACGGATGCGTGCCGCGTGTCCTTGAGATGAATGGCTGGGGTATCTTTGCTATTACAAAGGGGATGTCCCCCCTTCACAGGCTTGCTTGATATGACCTGGGGCTAAGACCGTGGGCTCGGTGCCAAAGGTGCTTTCGGCGTTTCCCCGATCGGCGATTTTAACTGCAATGAATGGACACCTCCGTGACTCCCGAAACCCCGATCCCCGATATGTCAACTGGCAGCCAACTGTCCCAATTGGATCAGATGCCCGAGATTTGTCCTGAAATATGGGAGCTGTCCCTTGTGCTAAATCTTGGGCAATCCGGTAGCCCCGAAAACCCGATGACCGTCGATTAAATCTATAGGTGGATCTCGACCGCCGACAACAAAAATTCGCCTGCTCACTTGACTCGTCACTGAAAAAGGATTCTCTCGTGCTGCGCTTGGGTGCTTCCTGTGCAACCTGCAGACCTGGGTTCTTTTGTGCCCAAGACGAAAATAATCGCTAACATTAGGCTCCATGGGGGATAGAGTCGTCCCTGCGATGCTCTAATAGCTCCTTCTGCAGCTTCAGTGCCTTGCTATTGGGCTATGGAGTCACTTATTAAGCCGAAAAACATGCAAAAAGAAAATAAACCAAGAACTAAAGGATAATATTTACAAACAAGGGAGCCGTCTGAGGCTTCAAATAAAACATTTCTTCAGAAAATGCCCATTCACTGGGCTGCTGAAAACCTCTTCACCCTCCAGATCTTGCAACGCGTACGTGTTGTTTGAGAAAACCTCATAGATTTTGAAGGGGCTGATCCAGAGGGTGTCAAACTTGTTGTGTTTGCCTTTGTCCTGCCTGGGGGCGTCCCACTTAAATACCAAATCCCCGATCTCGAATTCTTTCTTCCTGACCTTCCTGTCAAAAGCTTGTTTGATCTTTTCCTGGTGACTATGAGTTGCGGTCCTCGCATGTTCTCTGATCTGCTGCACTTCTACTATCTGATGAATCCTTCTGATCATATGATCAATTTCTCCCTCATAGCCTTGAAAGAATTTTGCCACAGGTAAGGCGAGTTGAGTAGGAAAAACTGCCTCTGCCCCGTAGACTAGTTGAAAAGGTGAAGTGCCCAGAGATTTCTTCACTGTCACACGATCAGCCCACAGAGAAAACTTCAACTTGGAATCCTAGGCCCTTTTGTTGTCTTCCAACAGCCTTTTGATGATCCTTATTAGGCTTTTGTTGGAGGATTCTGCTAAACCGTTGCCTTGGGGATAGTAGGGGGTGGAGTGAATTAGTGAGATCTGGAACTGTTCGTAGAACTTAATTAGAGGCTCAGACCTGAAAGAAGCAGCGTTATCGGTGACGATCCTATTGGGATAGCCAAATCTAGCTATGATATCCTCCAAGAAGCTGATAATTACTTTCTGTGATGTGCTTCTGGTGGGGAAAACTTCTATCCACTTGGTGAAATAGTCTGTTGCTGTCAGGATCCATCTGTGTTGACCGCTTGAGGGCGGATGAATTTCTCCAATGAAGTCCAACCCCCACTGCTGAAAAGGTGCTGGAGATACTATAGGCTTCAGTGGCAGCGATTTGAGCTGCTGCTTTCCTGAGAACTTTTGACATTTGATGCAAGATCGGATTTCTCGACAGACATCCGGGAATAATGTGGGCCAGTAATACCCAGCTTGGAGTATCTTGTGAGCTGTGGTCTTCCAGAAATGATGACCTCCACAAAGGCCTTCATGGAAATCAAACATAACTTTCTGGGTTTCTAATGGGTTCAAACATCTCAGCAACACCCCTAGAGGATCTTTCCAGTACAAGACTTGGTCAATGAGGCAATACCTGACCACTTTGAGCTTTAAGGCTCTTGCCTTACTTTTACCCATTCCATCCGGCGGCTTAAACCTTTGCAGAAAGTACAGAATGTCGCGATACCAAGCACATTCTGCCAGTGGTAAACCGTTTTGAGGGCGTTGACTGTGCAACTCAGCTTGCCGATTTCCCGAGCAAGTATTGACGGAATTAACCCCCAAGGCCTCACAATTGGATTCAGCCAGTAGCTTGGAAAAACCTTGCCCCTTGACCAACTTGGTGGGCTTTATTTCCAAGTCAAATTCTATAATTTTTGCTATCCATCTGCCTCTTTTCCCGTCTATGTCGGGCTGTACAAGGATATCCTTCACAGAAGCCGAAGGGACATATGCTGTTATCTTTGAGTGCAACACGTAGATCCTGAAAGCTTTGAGAGCTTTCACTAAAGCATATGCCTGCTTCTCCATGATCTCATACCTGATCTCTGCATCTCTTAATGCCTTGCTGAAGAAGGCGATGGGTTGTTCACGCCCCTCCTCGTTTTTCTGCAACAAGACCATTGCTACCGTATCAAAAGAAGCAAAGGAGAAAATTAGGAACTCTTTGGAATAGTCAGGACTGATCAACACAGGTGCCTCAGTCAATGCCCTTTTTATTTGATCAAAATATGCCCTGAGCTCAGCGGTCCATTTCACTTCCTTTCCCTTCATGAGCATGGCCGTGATGTGTTTCACTAGCTCGGCAAAATTTGAGACAAATCTCCTTAGAAAATTAATTTTCCCCAAAAAGGCCTTAACCTCTTTTTTAGACCTGGGAAGTGATAGGGTTTGAATTGCCTCCACCCTGATGGGATCAATTCTCACTCCCTCTGCTGATACTAAATGGCCCAATAACTTCCCTTCCTGCATAGCGAACAAAGATTTCTTGGGGTTTCGGGACAGGCCGAACCTCCGACATTTCATGAAAACCTTCCTCAAGTGGCGACGGTGTTCCTTGTCTGAGTTGGAGAAGACCGTGATGTCATCGAGATAGATCACCATGAACTGGTCCTTCTCCCTGATGAAGGTTATATCCATGGCTCGCTGAAATATTGCTCCTGCATTCATTAGTCCAAATGGCATCTTGGCATACATGAATGTGCCCCAAGGAGTGGTGAAGGCTGTCTTCTCCCTGTCCTCGGGCATGACTGATATCTGATTATAGCCATAAAACCCATCGATCATGGATATCCTGGATGCACCAGTTACCCTCTGCAATATGTGTTCCATCTTTGGTAGGGGGTAATTGTCTTTCTTTGAGCTTCTGTTCAGATTCCTGAAATCGACACAGAGCCTGATTTCTCTACTTTTCTTCCTTACTGGGACCAAGTTGGCCACCCACTCGGAATATCTCAAGGGGACAATGATTTGTGCATCCAACAACCTTTTTACTTCTTTCTCCATAACGAGCAGCAACATGGGATTTATCTGTCTTAGCTTCTGCATGAATGGCCTAGCTTCTCCCTTCAACGTGATCTTGTGCTCAATGACAGATGTGTCATACATCTTGAGGTCTTTGTATGTCCATGCAAACACATCGGCAAACTCTCTCAGCAACTACGTATATTCGACCCTCTATCCTCTGGTCAAACTGCTTGACAATTTGATGAACCTAGGATCCTCCTGTGAACCAATGTTGCATTCGGTTGTATCATCATCTTCATTTGAGACCTTTCCCTTTACTGGCACATCATTCCCATCAAACAATATTTCTAAAGGGACTAGTCCTCTTGGAATGTGGTTGCTGGGCAGCTGAATAATCTGGTGATTAGCGATCCTATTTAAAAACACCTCTGAGTGAGGGTCACCTTCCAGGTCGGTATCCTGGTCAATGTGCAACGCAGAAAATTCGTCAACGGATCGGAGAAATCTTTCAATTTCCAGATCATCTTCGAACACTTTCCAATGCTTGACATTGTCCGGTACAGAGGGCCTGTATTTTATCTCAACATCATTTTTTGCCATAGGTGGAAGAGGAACCTTGAGTAAACTGGCTGAGACAACTAAAGAATCGGCTAAAGCGTTATCCCCCCTTGGAATGAAAGAAATGTTAAAAGCCAAAAATAAATTATCCATCAGGTCCCATACTTCATTCCTGCAATTTCTGAGCCGGGGATTATTAGCGCGATAAGCATTTCTTACTTGCTGAACAATCAATTCAACATCTCCAAATATCGCTATCTCTTTGATTCCCATTTCCTTCGCAGACCTCATGCCCAGAATAAGAGCTTCATACTCTGCCACATTTTTGGTGGTTTCGAATTCCAGTTTGTATGACAGGGATATGACCTCTTGACAAGGTGAAATGAAAACCACTCCAGCGCCTGTGCCTTCGCTAGAAGAAGCTCCATTGAAAAACATCTTCCACACAGAGGGGGTTGGAGGGGAATTTGGATAGTCAAGACTGGGTTGCTTTCGGACATGGAAAGGCTCTTCGGGAGCATCAGTGAGCTGCAATAGGCTCGACCCCAAATCGGTGTCAATTGAAAAGATGGGGTGATTGGTGGGGTTTGCTTCATCACTGACAATGTAAGCCAGCTGAGCTTCTCTATACAGCCTCCTTTGTTCCCCTCCGAAAACCAGAATGGTGGCATACGTGAGATCCATCCGAAGTTTTCCCCCAAGATTTTTTATCCAAGATCGAGACAACAACATGTCGAACTTGGGGGGAACATCAGCTACCACAACATCCATGACCACACTCTTCATGGGCAGCTGGAACAAGGAAACTACCAGGTCTTTGATGACTCCTAGGCACTGCACCCTCCTTGAGTAGAAAGAGTACAAATCATGATAAGCTTTGGTCACCTCCAGTCCCAATTCTTCCATAACTATTCTAGGCATAAGGTTATGGGAAGCCCCCGAATCCATGAGGCAGTTATGCAACACTTTATCATGTATGTTCAGGGACGTGTAGAAGGGAGGGGATGAGTCATCTCTATCCTCTACCATAGGCCCTAAGACAACTGCTGACTTTTCATCTTGGAGATTTATCGAGTCAGTGGAAGGCTGAGGGGGGTCAGACTGTAACAGTTTGGAGAGGGATCTCTTGAAATCTTCATTTTTAACTAGTTCAGATAGGGGTACAGGGATTCTAATCTTTTGAATCTCATGCTCAAAATTGAAGGAAGGGGCAGGCTTAGGAACTTCCCTTACCTCCGTGACAGGTTCTCTGGCTGCTGGTGAAACATTCTGAGCTTTATTTTCTTTGGTAGTGGATGCTGCAGCTTTAGTAGGCCTCTCCGTTACGGGGGTCTGGTCCTGGTTGTCAAAATTTCCTTCTTTCCTCTTCGACCTGAGATTATATCTGTTAGGAGTGTTGCCATCTCTTTCCCCTCGACTCAACTCGTTGATTTGAGCATTGATAAGGGATTCTTCATATGCAGATTGAGTCAGATGAGGAAACAGGGAGGTGTCCTCAATGTAATGGATATTGGGGTCGAGTTCATCCATCTCCTCCCCTTCCTCATGAGATACTAGGTTGTTCTGGAGAGGGGTCTGAATCCTCTGATCGTCTCTATCCCTGCTCCTTTGTTCCCTAGGAAAAACATGTGGCACATTGTTATTAGGCTTTCTGAAACCTCTACCATCTGCATTTTGGGGGTTTCTGTAGACGGGTTTCCCTTCTAATTCCCACCTTTCCATCCTGGAAGAAAGTGATTTTAGCGCTCTTGCTGTCTCGTCTATCTGGAGGGGTAGGGGAGAGGAACTGGATGGGGAAGCTTCAGGCCTCTGCCTAGATATGTTTCTACCAGCAGTATTCCTGAGTCCGTCAGCGGCCAATATATTAGATTCTACCTCCACGGCTGCGTCCTGCATGTGGGCCAGCATAGTAGCTCTCCTTTCTCTCAACAGGAGGCATAAATTGGGATCAAAGGCACTAGCATAAGTGATCTTTGTGGAGGCTTTGGAGGGTTTTATCTCAACCGAGATTCTGTTGTACATTTTGTTGAACATCTTGGAGAAGTCGAAGACAGACTCCCCTTCTTTTCTCTTTAAAGACCCAAACTTTGTCATGTAATACACGAAATCCTTTTTATCTCCCCACTGTCTCAAAAAGGCACCATCCAACGCTTCTATCCCATTGATAGATCCAGGAGGCAGGGCCTTAAACCATTTCCTAGCCTCGCCTTGGAGACTATGGACAAAAATCCTCATCCATACATCTGCGTGCATGATGACATTATCATCTGTAAAACTATAAAAGGCTTCCAAGTGTTCTTCCACAGATATGTCCCCCTCGTCTGTGAATTTAGGCAGCTGCTTGAGGTAACCGTCTGCTCGAAGGGCATTAAGCTGTTGAGGTAGCACAAGGGGAGCATACCTAGCGGCTATGATGGCCTCCATCCTGGTCATGGGGGGATTTGGTCCTGCCATAGGGATATTATGTGGAGGGGGACTCGGAGGAGAAGGAGTTCGAAAAGGGGATACTGGGGACGGGCTTCTGAGGGGAGTGGGAAATAATAGGGGATTCAGGGAGAAGGATAACGAGCTAAAGCCGACAGATGTTTCTCTTTGTGCAGAAGTGGTGACCGCGGCAAAAGGAGAAGTGGTAAAGATGGGAGTGGGGAAATCTTCAGCGGTCGTAGGTCTACGCCAGGATATAACTTCAGAGGATATGGGAGTGACAAGGATTTCTCCCTCTAATCCCAGACCAGGGGGGGAAACCTCAACAAGAACACTCCCAAAATTCAAGAAACGGGAAACTTCAGAAGACGGTCTGCCAGGAAACTGAGGCAGAGAGAATGGAGTTTCTACCAAGGGAGACAACGTATTACCTAGTTCGGCGGTAATAGATTCTCCTCCAGGGGCCTCTTCTTTACCGAGAACCACCTCCCGATCAGTTCCAGGCGTAGCTAGAGGCATCTGAGGATGGGACCGCGTGTGTCTGCCTCTGAAAGCCACAATTGACGCAGCAGGTTCTCCCCAGTGGAGTCGTCACAATGGAGTCGCCAGGTGCACAACAACAATCTTCGAAGGCTCTGATACCCGATGCACCTTCAGGATTCAGAGGCTCAATGTCGTTCAAATCCGGGGAAAATATTCAACTTCGTCCCCGGAAACAATGCTAGAAATGTTGGCGACGGAAGTCACTCCTGGATTGCCAGCAGGAGCAGAGCCCGACGCCCATCAGTTTTATGTCACGGTTGTTTATAGATGGGATGACCGAATGGAATCCAACTCAAAACAATATCATTCCAACTCCAAAACTAGGCCAGGCATGCATAGGTGAGTGAGGTCTTATATAAACTTCAGACAGTGAGCTGTAGTAAAGGGTGAACAGGCGAAAGACTTATATAAGAGAAAAGCAGAGGTATGTTATTAACATTGAATTACTAACAGAATGTAGAAGAAGAAATCCAAATGCAATATCCTCTTACGTTCAAATGCAAAAGCCAGAGAATGCAATAATGCAACAATAAATCTTTTATCATAACATAACTGCAATAATTCGCACGACTCAGTCAATCACGAACTCTCTTAGCATGAGACGAAAATTAGATGGAGTAAGAAAATTGTCTGTCATAAAACAAGAGATCTCATATACAGATGCATAACCAACAAACTAGAATATCTATTAAAACTTTACAGTAGGGAGCTCTGCTCTACCATCGATACCTTACAAAATACAAGGACTGAGTCTATATACTCAGGAAAATTCACCTCACAGAGGCGTGCCCAGTTACCCAAGGCTTGGTGTCACTTCAGTCAAACTCGTACTGATACCTTTATTTAGGCGCCATCTTAAATGCGCATGGCTCCGGCAAGGAGGGTAGCTGAGCCATTAAGCGCTGAGCTAGCGTGTGTAGGCTTCTCTGTCTAGTCGAGGACTTCGACATGGTTTCTTTGGAACAATCGGCATGCAGGACCTCCTTGAGCAGACCGCTCACCAGACCTTCCATTCCTCACACTTAATGAATGAAAGGAGGCTTCAACCACCCGCTCTTGCCTCCATTTACTCAAGCGAGAGACAGTATTGGGATCGGATCCGATGGCGCCCCGGGATCATGATGATTCCCTCTGATAACTGAACTCGGCACCTTTGGCATCCTTTACACAGCTCCTTTCTTTCCCCAAGTGACCACGGACTGTGACCACGTGCTTATTCCCAAGGTGCTTTCGACGTTCGCGAATATGAAGTGGCTGATCCTTGCTGATCGAAATCGCGATGAGCGATACGCCGAGATGGCTTAATCTGGGGCCACGCGTCCCTCTAGATCTTGACGGCTCTTAATCCTCTCGACGACACTGTGGGCCCAGGTCCGAGACTCACCTTGCACCTCGCGCATTGGCATATAACGGAGCTGCTCTTTGCGCCTTGGAGTCGCAATGGGCGAAACGCCGAGGTGGCTCAATTTGCTGCCAGGTGTCCCCTTTGGATGGACGACTGAAAATGCTTCGTGGTGTTGCGGGCCCCAGCTTTGGCATTGTCGGGGTTCGGGGTTTCGAAATACGAAAAGGCAAGGAGCGCTTACCGCTCAAACTCCCGAATGTCGACATGGCACGGATGCGTGCTGCGTGTCCTTGAGATGAACGGTCGGGGTAGATTTGCTATTACAAAGGGGCTGTCCCCCCTTCACAGGCTCACTTGATATGACCTAGGGCTAATATTGTGGGCTCGACACCAAAGGTGCTTTCAACGTTTCGCCGATCGACGATTTTAACTGCAATGAATGGACACCTCCGTGACTCCCGAAACCCCGATCCCTGATACACCGACTGGCAGCCAACTGTCCCAATTGGATCGGACGCCCCAGATTTGTCCTGAAATACGGGAGCTGTCCCTTGTGCTAAATCTCGGGCAATCCGGTAGCCGCGAAAACTCGATGACCGTCGATTAAATCTGTAGATGGATCTCGGCCACCGACAACAAAACTTCGCCCGCTCGCTTGACTCGTCACTGAAAAAGGATTCTCTTGCGCTGCGCTTGGGTGCTTCCTGTGCAACCTGCAGACCTGGGTTCTTTTGTGCCCAAGACGAAAATAATCGCTAACACTTCCATCAACAACATGTTTTATCTTGTATAGCCATTTGGAAGATACCACATCCTTGCTCTTCGGTTTGGGAACTATTTCCCATACATCATTCTTTATAATAGATTGGTATTCTTCTATCATGGCATATGCCCATTCTTTCTTCTGAATGGCTTCTTCAAAGTAAGTAGGCTCCTTCTCTAGGAGATCACACATCAAAGCCATATAACTAGAGAATGGATTAGGTTTCTTGACTTGTCTCATGGTTCTTTCTGGGGCACCATACTTCTCTCCATCTTGAATAAGTTCCCTTGCCCAGGTTGACTTTCTCTTGTGGGAGATCGTCATCTCGGGAGGTTCTTGAGATTCTATTATGTCATGATCTTCCAGAATATCCTCATCAGGGGAAGTTATGACTTCCCTCATTGGTTCTACAACTCTGGGAGTTACAGGTTCTTCTTCACATACTTCTTCAAGCCGACATCTTCTTGATTTCTTGAGTGTTGCATCTTCATAAAAGGTTACATCTCTACTGATCTCAATATGATGGTAACATGGTATATAAATTCTGAAGGCCTTGGATACCTCACAATATCCAACAAATATTCCTTTCTTTCCTGAAGGGTCCAACTTGGTTCTCTTCTATTTCAGAATGTGTACAAATACTGGAAAACCAAATGTTTTGAGATGGCTTACTTCTCGCTTCTTTCCAGAGAACATCTCTTTAGGGATTTTGAACCCAAGTGCACTATGGGATAATCTATTTTGTACATACACTGTTGTTCTTGCTGCTTCTGCCCATAAGTAAATTGGAAGATCTTGATCGTGAATCATAGTCTTCACTGCTTCCATTATAGTTTTGTTCTTTCTTTATGCTACACCATTTTGTTGAGGATTGTAGGGAGTGGTGAGCTCCCTCTTGATCTCGACATCATTACAAAAGTTTACAAAATCTTTTGAGGTGTATTCTCTTCCATTATCTGACTTGAGTATCTTGATCTGTCTTTCAGAGAGATTCTCTATCAAGGCTTTGAATTCCTTGAATTTACCAAACACTTCATCTTTTCATTTCAGAAAGTAAACTCGTGTTTTGCGAGAATAGTCATCAATAAATGATAGATAGTATACATACCCACTAATGGGGGTTGATGGAATTGGGACACATACATCTGAGTGGATGAGCTCTAAGAATCCTTATGCTTTATTGTTGCTCTTCGGGAAAGGGTTACTGATGTTCTTTCCTTGTGCACATCCATTGCACACACCTTCATGGTCAACCTTGAATTCTGGTAGACCTGTGACTGCCTTGCTTACATATGGTAATGCCTTGAAGTTGATGTGAGCTAGTATTCTATGCCAAAGTTCACATGGATTCTCACTGTAATGAGTCAAGGCTGTTTCTGAGTGACCTTTTAGCTTATACAAGCCACCTTCTTTTGTTCCAATAACAATTGCATCTTCTATGGTTTTTCCTTTAGGACACATAAGAACTTCTCCATCTATGAAAGAAACTCTGAAGCCTTTCTTATCTAAATATGAGATAGAAAGTAAGTTCTTTGTCAAACCTGATACGTATAGTACATCCTTCATCTTCATTGGAGTCCCTGAATCAAGTTTGTAATTTTACTCTCCTACTCCTTTTATAGGGTACTGATAATCATATCCAAGTGTAACTTTATGGGAAAAGTTATTTTCTGCAAGGCTAGAGAGAATGTCTCTTTGACCTGTCATGTGCTTGGAAGCACCACTACATATGAGCGAAGTATCCTCACCAGGTGAGACTGATCCTAAGAGGGCAGAGATTAAGACATAGCCTTCAATATGTTATTTTATCATCTTTTTGGGTGGCTCTTCATATTCAATTGTATGGGCATGGTGCCTTTTGTTTCTCTTTTTGTATTCTTCTCTTCTAGTTGGAAAATTCTTAGCAATATGTCATGTCTTGTCACAATGGTAACATTGGTGGGATGAGAAATCCTTTTCTCTTCTTTGACCTTTCTGAAACTTCTGGAATCTCCTTGGAGGGTGAGATTCTTTATGGATGAATTTACTTGGGGAGTGAGACTACTTATGTTGATGAGTTTCCTTATGGAAGTGAGACCTCTTCCGTCCTCCTTTAGTATGAGCAGATAGGATTGATCTTCATCTCTTGATAGTACTGCTTCTCGGTTAGCTACTCTTGCTTCTTCTTGAATACATTCTTCTCATAGACTGTCAAAATGTAGTTCCTCCTTTCTGGCACAAATAGTTTGGATGAATGCATCCCAAGGTATTCTGAGACCATTAAGAGCTGTCATTATGAGTTCATCTTCATCTAGAGTATCACCAATTGCTTCTAGTTGTTCCTTGAATTATGATATTCTATAGAAATATTCGCGAACTCTTTCTCCTCCCTGCATCCTTGTACCTTTGAGTTGAGTTCTTAGATTCATCTTCCGGTTGATGTTCTTTCCTTCATATATTCTGGTTAGGGCATCAAACATTTCTTTTGGAGTTTTCTCTGAAGCCACTTGAGGAATCAAGTGATCTTTAATAGAGTCTGCAATGATTCTTTTGGCCTTAACCGTGTCCTTTTGGAGTTTTGCTTTAGCTGCAACATCGATGGGTTCTGGTACATCTTCTTTAATGAATCTTGCTAGGTCATTCTCTTCAAGAATGAGTGCAATCCTATACTTCCAGGAACAAAAGTTATCCACACCTTCTATCTTGTTAATAAGCTTAGTGCTTGCAGACATCTTGACCTGGAGCTGGGAAAATGACCAAAAATTAAAAATTCTCAGAATTTAAATCTGAACTTACCAGGAGGTGCGCTTGGCTGAGGTGAGTAGTCTGGTGCAGTCATATTTTAGAAAATCCAAAATTTTCCCCTTCAAAGTGGGCCTACAGAATTCTGGACTGGTACTTCTAGTATTGGTTCTAGTTTCCTGGTTTTCTGGTTTTCTGTTACCAGTGAAAACTAGGGTTTCACTTTTTGGTCTGTCCACTAGAAAAGTGCATTGAGGCTTCCAAAGAGTTCACTAGGCTAGGGTGCACTTCCTTGATGAGTTTTAGGCTGAAATTCCTCTTCAATAGAAAACTCTAATTTTCTTGTACGATACCATGTTAAGTTTTGAGTTATTATTAGGTTTCTTTTCAATTTACTAGATAACAATAGCATAGGTAGGATCACTAAGAGAAACATAATCACAAGATACACAACTTCTTAATTTGCATAATATAATTAGGATTTGACCAATTCACAAAAGGGGATTTGGTCAAGTACAAAGCCTGACACCATCAATCCAAAAAAAGGGATTGATCTGATGAAGAATAACTTAATAATAAATAGAATACTCTTTGCAATTACAATATTTCAACAGGAAATCCCCTTCGTGTTCCACTTGGATCACATTCCAATCAATCACATGATTAGGATCATGTACATACTTTTTTAATAAAGACACATGGAGCACGTTATGAATTCTCATGGATGCAGGTAATGATAACATGTATGCAATTGGTCCTATGTTTTCTAAGACTTCAAAAGGCCCACAATATCTTGCTGCCAACTTTGGGCAACTTCCCAGTTTCAACGAGCTTCTCTTGGCTTTAACTTTTAAAAACACATGCTCTCCCACTTTGAATTCTCTACGTGTTCTTATTTTATTGACATAATTCTTTTGCCTATCTTGGGAAACTTTCAAGTTCTTCCCGATATTTACTATATGTTCTTCCATTTCCTTTAACAATTCCGACCCAATCACGACTTTGTCCGTTGGGTTATCCCAACTTATCGGTCTGTTGCATATTCTGCCATACAATCCTTCAAATGAGCTCATCTTTAATGATTATTGATACCCATTATTGTAGGCAAACTCAACTAAATTGATATAGTCCTCCCACCTAGAAGGCTTGTCCATTACATACATTCTCAACATATCCTCAATTATTCTATTAATTCTCTCTGTCTGCCCATCTGACTCTAGGCGATATGTTGTACTGAAATTCAAATTTGTCCCAATTCCCTTAAACAACCCCTTCCAAAAATTGGAAGTGAACTTGGGATCTCGATCTGACACTATTGCCTTAGACACACCATGTAGCCTAGCAATTTCTCTCATGTAGATTTCTGCAATATTGGTTGCCTTATGAGTTTCTTTTACCAGAATGAAATGTGCAGCCTTTGTGAGCTTGTCCACCACTACCATGATGGAGTCATGTTGCCTTGCTATCCTGGGCGTTTTGGTAATGAAATTGATAGTAACAACTTCCCATTTCCATTCAGGAATGGGCAATGGCTGCAAGAATCTTGTTGGATGTTTGTGTTCAACCTTTAGCTTCTGACATTCCATGCATCTAGCCAAATAATTAGTGACATCTTTCTTCATACCATGCCAAAAATATTGGCCTCTTACAACTGCAATAGTTTTTTGATATCCTGGATGTCTAGCATATGGCACATTATGCATCTCCTTTAGAACTAAATTTCTCAGTTCCTAAGAATAGGGGCACTGGTTAGCAAATCCTTTAAACACTAGAAATTTTCTTCACACTTGGTACTACACTCAAATTTCACTCCTTTATTTTGCAAAGATGTTATTGGGTGTGAAATCTTGGAGAATCCCATAATGAATCTCTTGTAGTAACCAACTAGACCCACAAATGAGCTAACCTATGAAATGTTTTTTGGCACTGGCCAACTCTTGATTGCTTCCATCTTTTCCAGATCCACTGCTATGCCATCTTTTGAAATAATGTGACCTAAATAATGGATCTACTTTTGATAAAAAAATGCATTTACTAAATTTGGCATACAATTGGTGCTCTCTTAACACTTGTAGCACCATCCTCAAATGTCACTCATGATATTCCTATGTCTTGGAATATATAAGAATGTCATCCAAGAATACAATGACAAACTTGTCCAGGTAATCTCTGAACACATCATTCATCAAACACATAAAGGCAACCGGTGCATTTTTTAACCCAAAAGGCACCACCACAAATTCATAGTGTCCATACCTTGTCTGAAAGGTTGTTTTGTTAGTATCTTATTCTTTGATTCTCGCTTGATGATAACCTGACCTCAAGTCAATCTTGGAGAATATCTTTACTCCTTTCAGATGATAAAAAAGATCATCAGTCCTTGGAAAAGGATATTTATTCTTGACTATAACCTTGTTCAATTGTCTGAAGTCAATACATAACCTCGATGTTTCATCTTTTTTCTTGACAAAAATAACTGGGGCACCCGAAGGAGAAACACTTGGGCATATGTACCCCTTATTTAACAACTCTTCTAGATGCATTTGCATTTGTTTTAGCTCTGACGTGCTAATTCTGTAGGGAGTCCTGGATACTGTGGCAACTCTAGGAATTAAGTCAATAGAGAAATCTATATCCCTCTTTAGTGGAAATCCTGGTAGTTCTTCAAACACATCTTCAAACTCTTTCAAGACTAGATAATCCTCGAGACTTGGCTCCTTATCCTTCATTGGTTCTTCCATATGGGTTGCATATATCTAACATCCTTTTCTAAAAATTCTTTTCAGTTGCAATGCTAAAATCTCTCGGGCAGATATAGGCCTTGGAATACCTTGCACCGTTCTTGAATTCCCTTCCTCATCAAGACACGGGAAAACCTTGTTGTAACAATCTAAAGCAACACGATGCATTTCTCGCCAATCCATACCAATCAAGTAATCATAATACCCAAGCGATATGATGTTAGAATATGCCTTAGTGTTAGTTCCGTTCATGTTTATAGGGCATTCTTTAACAATATCATTAATTCTTCTCTTAGTTCTAATAGCTACCTGAACTAACCAAGACTTTTCATGGTTACATTTATTCAATTTAAATCTTTTAATTAACTTTGGATCTATATAGCGATGGCTAGCTCCAAAATCAATTAAAATAGTTATGGGATTATTATCAATCTTACCTTCCACTTCAATCATGTGGGATTGATAGTTTGCTTATCTATTGTACAAGGATGCATAGATCCTTGGCATGCTTTTCCCCACATGCTCTATTGTCTCCTCTTGCTTGATGTTATGCAAAGTCTTCATCTCATCTCCTCGATGAGGATACTATTTATACATGTGATGTTCTTCACATCCCTAACACTTTATGTGTTGTTGTCTTGGCCTCTTTCCCAAGGACTCTGTAACTTTTTTATCACCTTGAGATGGTTGCCTTTCCTCATGTGCTTGAGAACTATTCCTTATGAAAGTTGGCTTGAATCATTTCTTCCTTTTATCCATCTTTCCTTTCTTCTTGTCATCCCAAGACTTTTGAAAAAATGACCTTCCTCTATTCTATTCATACAAATACTTGGCCTTTCTTATGGCTTCCTCTAAATTATTGGGCTCATCAAACTGAATTTTATCTTTGTAAAAGGATGGCAGTCCATTCAAGAACCTCTAAATTTTGACTTTCTCATCTCTGATGAAGCTCACATACTTGAGAAGTTCCAAGAACTTTTTCTCATATTCACCCATGGTCATGTTCCCAAGTTTGAGTTCAAATAACTCTTGCATCTTCTTGTCACAATATTGTTCTGCCAAGTATTGTTGTTGAAAATATTTCTTGAACTGCTTCCAAGAAATTATATTTTCATCAAGGTGCTTAACTTTCTTTATCCTATCCCACCACACATATGCCTTCCCTTGAAGGTGGTAGACTGCAATTCTGGCTTCTGCATTAATCATGCAACTTGAAATGTTTCCTCATTCCCATCAACCATGCTTATACATCTTCTCCTTTATTGTTTTCTCCATCAAATGATGGTGGATTGATTTTCCTCATCTCCCCTTGCAAGTTATCTGACCCATGTCTCCTTCTCTAATGCCTAACGAGAGATATACTTGGGTTGCTTTCCAACCTTGAACGTACATATGTTTTTTCAGGTTGAGTCCCCTAGGGAATGATGTTGATGCCTGCTAATACTCCTTGACCATCTAGATCCTCCATGATCATCCCTCCTATCATGAGACCTAGACACTTCCACTTTCCTGACACTAGCTTCTTGCCTTGTGCCCAAATATTTGTTGACTTTCTATATAGCATATTCAAGCTTTGTAGTATCTTATCCTTAGCTTACATGATCCTTTCATTATCGACTCTATAGATTTGCACTTCTTTTTGCAGGCTTCTCATAGTTATAAGCTCCAACCTATCTCTTCTCCCATTAGACTTGGTCTCGACATTACCCATATTGACATGTGGACCTTTTATCTATTCTTCATGGTTGTAAAACTCTTGTGCATCATCCATGTCTCTATTTATCATATAGGAACTAAAATTTGTTTCCTGTATCTCTAATTCTGCAAGAATGTGCATGCAGTAATTGTTGTTAGAATTAAGCATATTGTAAAATATTCATTAATTAGATTACAGGTCATTCTTCATTTTAAATTATGAAGAATATTAATGGACTATCCCAAAATATGATTCCTTAAACGCATTCTTCTTCGAAACATATTTTAAATGACTATTCTCTTGCTCAATTATGAGCCTTGAGAAAAAAGTTATTGATGTCAAAGGCGATGAAGGAAATATCCACTAGCACATGCAACATAGCTTCAACGCTCAACGATTATCTGATCATTCCTCTAGATTTAATATTGAATGTCGAATTGTCTTGATGGATTCATCATGGGTCTAAGACATATCTTCTCATTTCAAACTCCCACGACCTCCAAACTACATCCTCAAGTTCTGCCGCACTCACTTTGCCTCCATACTTATAATTTTTTTTAAGTATTTCATCATGAGTCTACGAGACATCCTGAGCCATCAGATCTTTCTCCCTTTGGGATGTCTTATCTGTGACACATGGTGACCTCCTGAGATGTTCGATCAACTATCCATACGTAGTCATTTTCAATATCTCACTATGGGCAGCGAGTCTATGACACTTTCCCAACTCTTATATCTATGACATCATCCATCCGACCGATTCTTATACTTAGTCAATTTTCAGGATTTCATCGTGGGTCCATGGGTCTACATCACTTCCATTCAATTCTCTGTGGTATCGTCTGTCTGATAGATCCTCCATACTTAGCCGATTTTTGAATTCTTGCAATGCTCTATGGGACATCTTCATTTGACCGATCCCTTCTCGATACATAGTCATTTTTTTCAAGAATTTCACCACGGATCCACGGGTATACAACACTTTTGTTAAATCCTCCCAGGTCTTGTCCATCCAACCAATCCTCCATACTTAGACAAATTTCAAGAATTTCATCATGGGTCCATGCCCATTCTTCACATACTCTCGATTCTTCGTCATGATCCCATCTTCGCAATCTCTTGATACTTAGTCATTTTTTGAAATCTCTTGTGTTGATGTTGCAGAGGAGGTGCCTTCCGCGTGGCATCTTCTTCACTTTCTAGATGACATGGCATAGATATGTGTCCCAACACGTGGCACTGAACATGACAACTGCAAAGCTGCTTATTATAGCATGGATATGGACTCCCTCTGATGTGGCACTCCTCTGACTGGAAACATGGCGTTGATGAGGTTGTTATTACGACGCTGATGTGGTTGAGCTATCTTACTGGGCATGGGCCCTAATCCTTTGATATTAGTTGTTGATATCCGAGGATCAATGGTTAGGATTAAATCGTCTTCGAATACACAATTCTCCACAACAAAAGTTAATGCCTTACGTGAGGTTCCATACTCGCCCCTTCTCATTTAACCATCCGACACATTTTCTTTATAAACCATTTGTATTCATTTTCCTTTATGAATATGTGATATATATGCCTTGCACGAGGTTCCATACTCACCCATTCTCATTTAACCATGTTACTTCGCATTTTCTTTACAAACCTTTGTATTCATTTTCCTTTATATATATATATATATAGCAGCCGAGATCTTCCTTCCAAGTATGACACTGCTCAGATCTGTAGTGAGATTCATCTGACTTTCTATCGCTCCACTTCCCTTAATCTTGTGCAACCTCAAATATATTTCACACAGAACTCTTTGGAAATTAAAAACGTCTTTGCACTCAAATACTCCTCAATGTACAGGGGTATTCTCTACTCCCTCTTTCTTGATCGATTCACAAACTATTTCCAACAACGATCCTCGTGAAACAATTTATGTTGTACCGTCTTGTAGCAGGCCTTTAAGGCCCGATGTTGTAACCTACAACTTTAATACCACTCTGTAACGTACCCAACTCCCATCTGGGTCACGTCATTGCTAAAATGGCCCAATAAAAAATCATGATGCTAAATTTAAATGCAAAAAGTAACACACATGATGACATTCAAGTTCATTCAACTCTCCATACTCAATAAAATAACATAAACATAATTATTCTTGCAGTGCACAACAACAACTAAATACATACAATATTATCCAGCCACTTAAATATATATCTAAATGCATCATTTTGCTCACAACAAGCAATAATAACCAAACACATCTCAGAGTAAATTGCACAACATCTATATTATCAATATACATGGATAGACACAATAAATAAGAACATTTATCTTATAAAATGTGCAACGTTATGCAGAGGACGAACATTCCTCCCAACCATAGCCTTGTTGTTCCAGTTCTCAACAACAAGACACTCCTGAGTTGGGGTTATGAATCCACAAGAGATGGTGGTCCCTAAGGTTGGCTAATGTTCCCTTCTCAACAATCAACTCACATCTAATTCTAGTCCACCAACTCTCTTCCCCTCAATGTTAGGGTCCTAACCTGCACATAGGTAGAACAATATATTCGGATGTAATAAAGGTCAATATTAATAAGGCCTTGCAATAAAATAGAATAAGTCGAATGTAAGAAGACCTAATAGAAACTTCCGCTTCTAGAAGGATCTTCCTCTCGATGCTTCTTTTGATAGACATATTTAGTATAGGAGTCAAGGGTATGAGAACCTTAGCTTGGATATTATTGTAATAGAACTCTACTCGACTGAAGGTTGCCCCCTCGAAGAGGCCCGTGAACATTGCTCTCATAATCAAAGTGCTATTTTTGTTGTTATTCTTATATCATTTCAATGTTATTGTGGTGATAGTTCTGGTTATATTGTTGTTATTCTTCCATTTCTAGCATTTTATTTCTGTTCTACATACTTTTTATATCTGGTATATTACAAGTGGTATCAGAGCACTTTCCTCGGCATAAATTGTGGGTTAATTTTCTTTTTCGGGGTAGAGACGTATTTCGACGTCTTTAAGCCACAGAGATCTGTCATTACGTGCATAAACCCACGGTTGAGGGATTCATACACACAGGAAATACAAGTGGTACTTAAGCGCACATCTATTGGCCACCCTTGTAACCCCTGTTGGTACCCCTTCGAGTGGTAGCGCAGCAGGCAACACCTGTGTATGGATCAATCTAGATTACATGAAGCCCTCTTTATATAAACCGATCGACCGCCTGACTGCTATAGTGCCACCAAGAAAAACACTCGGGAAGATACTCTCTAGTACCTGGGTAGTCGGGTAGTACGACTAAGGGCATGGTCTAGCCTCCTTAGTTAGTGCCCTGAGATATTGGGCCGAGTACTACTGTTGGACCCCGCACGTATATCAGAGAGCTATAGCACAGGGCAAACCCTTGTCTGTAGAACCCTTGAATACCTAACCCTTGGGGACAAAAACATAAACAAAT
>ML813821.1:92722-104060 GCA_009831015.1 Picea engelmannii | reverse complement strand
AAATGTTGAATGCTAATTGATGAGTTTTTGTGCAAGAGGGCAGTTTTGGGAAAAAGAGCCCCACACTCATTCACCCCCCCTCTAAGTGTGGTAGGTGTGTCCAACACCATTCTCATGGATTTTAAGGAATTAACCATGCAATTCGACCAAGAGGTCCAACAATATAAGTTCCAAGGCATCACTGCTGGTTCACCTGAGATCATTAGTTCCCATCGCATGGAAAAGCTGCTCAAAAAAGGTCATTCTGGCGTTATTGCCCAACTCCATGCCATACAAGCAACATAGACACTGTCGGTGCCGCAAGACCTCCATTCCATCCTTTCTAAACATTAAGTGGTCTTCTCCACTCCCTAAGGACTCCCTCTTTCCTGTGGTGTTCATGATCATTCCATTCCCCTTGTACCAGGAAGCCTTCCTCCCAATATTCGTCCGTATCATCACCCCTTTTCCCAAAAAAATGAAATTGAGAAAATGGTCTAGGAACTCCTTAACGCAGGTGTTATCCGCCCTAGTACGAGCCCTTACTCTTCTCCGGAGGTCATGGTCCTAAAGAAAGAAGGTTCTTGGCGAATATGTTATGACCTCCGTGCTCTCAACAAACTTACCATTAAAGACAAATTTCCCATTCTTGTCATTGATGACCTCTTGGATGAATTGAGTGGCGCCCAATTCTTTACTAAACTTGATCTTCGTTCTGGCTACCACCAAATACGTATGAAAGAGGCAGACATTCCCAAGACTGCCTTTAGAACTCATGAGGGCCACTATGAGTTTTTGGTCATACCCTTTGGCTTGTGTAATGCCCCCTCCACCTTCCAAAGCCTCATGAATCATGTCTTTCGTCCTTTCTCTGTCATTTTGTCTTAGTTTTCTTTGATGATATCCTCATCTATAGAAAAACTTGGACATACCATCTTGCTCATGTGGATCGAGTTCTCCATCTACTCTCTCAGCACCAACTTTTCCTGAAACAGTCTAAATGTGCTTTTGGTGCCTCAGAAGTCGAGTACTTCGGTCATCTGGTTGGCAAGGACGATGTCAGGGTGGATCCTAAAAGGATTGAAGCTATGCAAGACTGGCCTCACCCAAATGTTAAAATATTGTGTAACTACAAAGAATATTCTTATCCCCTTTTGTGGATAAGGATAAAATATATTTATTATTGATTAGATCAATCCCCTTTTGTGGATTGATCATGTCGGGTATTGTAAATGACCAAATCCCCTTTTGTGGATTGGTCAAACCCTAATTGTAATAGGCTAAATAGGAAGTCGACCCCAAAATATATTAAAGAGGCCCCAGAATATATTAAAGGTGGTTATAACCACCTAGAAGAAGAAGCCGGCCCTGCCAATGAAGAGACACTTCCACACGTGCCATAATTGTATAAATAAGAGAGGACAATGCCTCATTTAGACACACACTCACCTCACTCATCTAGTGTGCAAGTATTGAAGGAAGCTGCAGCTACCAGTTGTCGGAAGAAGGAAGAGAGAGAGAGGCGCATCCTTGGGAGAGGAATTTCTAAGTTGTTTGGTTCATTGTCTTGGCATTGTATTGGCTATCTATATTAAGGAAGTTTTGCTGGGTTTTCTTCCCCATGAGGGTTTCCCAGGATAAATGTTGGGTACTCTTGTGATTGTGTTTCTCTCAGTGATCTTGTCTATGCTATTGTTATCTAGTAAATAGAAAGGTAACCTAATAATAGCTTAAACTTTAACATGGTATCAGAGCTAAGCTGAAGAGAGCATCTTTCACAGGAAAAAGAAAAACGTCATTGTTGCCGTACAAGAAAATTATGGCTTTTTATTGAAGAAGAATTTCAGCCCCAAATCCATCTGGAAAGGTGCGCCCTACCTCAAGGAACATTTTGGCATCTTCAGTGCACATTTTCAGTGGCTAGATCTCCCGGAAAGTGAAACCCTAGTTTTCAAAAAGTACCAGAAGTACCAGAAAACCAGAGTACCAAAAGTACCATACGTACCTAAGTACCAGAAGTACCAGAGTACAAGAAGTACCAGAAGTACCAGAAGTACCAGAAAACCAGAAGCACCAGTGCAGAAATCCGCAGATCAAGTTTGAAGGGGTAAAATTTGGATTTTCTAAAATCTAAATGTTAACGCTCTGTAAATTCCCAGAGGTTGTCAGAGTAGAAGAAATTTACAAGAGGTAACTTTATCCAACCACTTCGAAACTGGAATCTATCCCTACTAGCTTTAGAGAGGGATCTCTCTGTATGATTTAACAATGTTTTAACTTTGAGATATTAGGCTAGTTAAACAAAATAAGATTGAAAAGGTTTGTTGGTGTTTTTGTTAAGTTGGCTGGAAAGAGTTTACGCCTCCGTTGGGCTATGGGGTCTGTATTATAAAGATATAAATCTAAAAAGAAAATAAAAGATCCTTTAAACAGGGCACGATAATGCATTCATTGGATTCTTTAGCAGTAAAATGATGAATAGCAGAAAAGATGAGAATATCAATTAAAGTAAAGAAGCATTTAAGAATTTCTTCACTGTAATATCAGAAATATAAATATTAAGATCTTTCAAAGCCAGAAACAGGGTATACAAAGATAAATCCTGCAACATGTGCTACTTTAAAATATTAGATTAGAAAACAATATGAAAACTGAGAGAGAAAAACATTTAACACAGAAAAGAAAACATCACCAACGAATAACACGCGAGAATCCTGTGAAACATCTCTTTATATTACTGGAAGATCTCTTGATAAAAATTATAGTCTTTCTAGCTTACAGGGTGTAAAGATCAACCTTCGGTACTTCAAAGTTTGAAGTATTTATAATCAGAAATTACATACGATCCTGTCATTAAAGATCAGGACGTGGCAATTCTAAATTTAGCTAACTAACTCAACAAGATACAAAAATTCAGGAACTGTTTGATGATGCGTTGAAACTTCATGCTGATTTCTGGGGTAAACCGTTGGTGATTCCTCTGCACAACCTCATCTGATTGGATAGTTGACTGGGCTTGGACACCTCATCTCCTACTCGATCAGATTGCATAACTCTTCCCATCGAAGGTTACTGGGAACGCTGACTTTGAGCAATCTTCGGTATACTTCGTCCATCTCTGTATACTTGGTAAACGTTGGCTTGATAATGAAAATGTATTGGATCTCGTGCTGTATGCTGATGTCTGTCTGGAAATATTCTAAGAATGCCTTGCTTGTGATACTGCCCTGCATTCCCAAGAATTTTGAACTATCTTTAGCCACGGTGGCTAGTTTCTTTTTATAATCAGAAAGTGTCATTAACTTGTTATTTATGACCCTTAAGCCAGGGAGGCCTTTCTTCTGCAGAGCTTCAATTTTGCAAAAAAATATTTTCACTCCTATGAAAATGTTCAGTAGCTTAGGGCCTTCTCCACGGGCTTCAACCATCTGATCCAATTTATTCACTCAAAACTTGTAAGCAAAATGAAATGATTTGTATAATGGAAAGGTGCGACTGAAGGTCCCTACTGAGGAGGTGAATAGTGCTTCAACATTCTGCCATTCACAGGTCCTCCTGGCAGATTGGTCCCATCGCTGCTGTTGAGCAGGAAAGCATTATTCCCTCTGAATGCATGAATTATGTAAGGTCCCTTCCATAAACTGTCGAATTTTCCATGTTTCCCCTTATCTTCATTTTGGGAATCCCATCTCAGAACCAAGTCACCAAGCTCAAAATCATCTTCTTTAGTTCTTTTATCAAAGATATTTTTTATGCTCTCTTGGACAACCTAAGTTTTGTTGTATACTTCATCTCTAGACTGCTGCAAGTGGATCATCTGGTTTATCCTTCTTTGGGAGTCATTTGGCTAGGCTTGCATCTCTTGCAGCAGTTTCATGACAGGAACCCCTAAGGAGGTAGGAAAAACCGCTTCAGTGCCATAGAACAACTGATATGGGGACATACCAATTGACCTCTTGGTGGTCAGTCTGTCAGTCCACAGTGCGAAAACTAGCTTGTTATGCCATGACTTTTTGTTTTCTTGCAACGTCTTCTTAATAATGTTCACCAGGGTTTTATTGGATGACTCCGCCAGCCCGTTTCTCTAAGGGTAATAGGCTGTGGAATGCCCCAAACCAATATGGTACTGGTTGCAAAAATCTAAGAGCTTCTTAGATCTAAAAGCAACTGCATTGTCAGTTATAATCTTTCTAGGACAACCAAAATGAGACAAGATATTATTTTCTAGAAATTTAATAATGACAAAATCAGTAGCTTGCCTGCTTGGTACAACTTCGATCCATTTTGTGAAATAGTTCGTAGCAGTGAGAATCCACCTGTGTTGGCCCGAAGAGGGAGGATGTATTTCTCCGATAAAGTCTAATCCCCATTGTTGGAAAGGAGCTTCAACAGAGATTGGTTTCAGGGGCAAAGGAAGGAGTTTCCTTTTGCCCTCGAACACCTGACATTTATGACACGAAGTCACTTTCTGATGCACATCGACGAATAGTGTAGGCCAATAGAACCCAACTCTGAGAATTTTATTAGATGTTGTCTTCCAACTAAGATGACCACCACAGTCTACTGCATGAAAATCCTACAATACTTTGTCAGCTTCATCCTTTAACAGACAATTCAACAAAATACCTCCAGGATCCTTCCAATAAACATTTCCTTGTAGAATGCAAAATTTTAATACTTTCAATTTCAAAAACCTAGCTTTAGTTTTGGTCAGACCAGGGGGAACTTGTAAATTATGCAAAACAAATATCAGGTCTGCGTACCATGGAGAGTTCAGAAATACCTCTTTCACGCTTGGAGTCACCTGCTCTCCCTGTTCATCTACTGCAACTAATAAATTAATATCAAAAGCATGGAAATTGGATTCAACCATTAACTTTGCTAGACCTTGACCTTTAATTAGTTTAGTAGGCTTAATCTCTATGTCATACTCCAGAATGATGGCGATCCATTTTCCTCTTCGTCCATCTGGATTGTCCTGGGTTAAAATGCCCTTTACTACTGCGTTTAGAACGTATGCAATGCTATGGGAATGGAGAATATATACTCTAAAATCCTTTATGGCTTTTACCAGGGCAAAAGCTTGTTTCTCCATTATTTTATAATTCAAAGCAACATCTCTTAAAGATTTACTGAAAAAGGCTATGGGCTGTTCATACCCTTCGCTGTTTTCCTGTAGTAATACCGCTGCAATGGTATGTTCAGAAGCGAAAGAAAAAAGGTAAAAATCCTTGGTGAAGTCAGGACTGATCAAGACTGGAGCCTGTGTGAGTGGATGTTTAACTTGTTCAAAAGACTGCTTGGATTAAGAGTCCCATTTTATTTTTGTGTCATTTTTTAACATGTTGATGATGTTTCTGAGAAGCTCAGCCAGATTAGGTATGAATCTTCTTAGAAAGTTTATTTTTCCAGTGAAAGATTGTAACTCTTTAATATTCCTTGGGTGTTCTAGTTTCTGAATGGCTTCTATTCTGCTGGGATATATCTTGATTCCATCCTTAGAGATTATATGCCCCAACAGTTTACCTTCCTCTAATCCAAAAAGGATTTTCTTAGGATTCAGAGAAATCCCAAATTTCCTTCATTTCTCAAACACTCGTCTGAGATGTCGTAAGTGCTCGTCATCGGATTGGGAATAAACAGTTCCGTCGTCCAGATAAATGACAATAAATTTGCCAAGTTCTTCCACAAAAGCAATGTCCATTTCTCTTTGGAAAGTGGCCCCAGTGTTGATCAACCAGAAAGGCATTTTCACATACATGAAGGTACCCCAAGGTGTTGTGAAGGTTGTTTTCTCTTGGTCATATGGGTGAATGAGAACCTGGTTATAGCCCGAGAAACCATCCAGTAAGGAGATTCGACTGGATCCAACTACCTTTTGTAATATGTGGTCCATTTTTGGCAATGGGTAGTTGTCTTTTAGATAAACCTTATTCAGGTTTCGGAAATCAATACAAAGCTTGATTTCCCCAGATTTCTTTCGGGTTGGGACCAGATTTGAAACCCATTTGGAAAATTGTAAGGGAACTATGATTTTAGCCTCATACATCTTTTTGATTTATTTTTCTATCAGGGGAAGTAACTTGGGATTGATTCTCCTAAGTTTGTATCTGAAAGGTTTTTGATCTTCTTTTATCGGGATCCTATGTTGTATGATGCTTGTGTCATAAGATTTCAAATCTTCGTAACCCCAAGCAAACACGTCCAAATATTCCTTGAAAAGTTCAATGTATTTGAGTTTCTGCTCAGGGGGTAACGATTTGGAAAGTTTTACCATCTTGGGTTTCTCTTTTGTCCCTATGTTACAGTCTTCAACCTCTTTACCACTGGCTTCGATTTTAGGTTTTTTAGCTACATCATTAAAATCAAATAAGTCTTCTAACAGAACTAAACCCCTAGGTAAGACATTACTCTTTAAATGCAAAACATCAGATTCTATCTCATCTTCAACTAACTCTTCTGAATCTACTTTATTTACACTGTCATTTCCAAAATCAGATTTATTCACATTTTCATCATCATTTTCTAAGTCTACGTTTGTACACTCGAAATCATTTTTACATTGTAAAAAATCTTCAATTTGGTCATTGTTCCCAAATACCTGCCAGTATCTGATGTTGTCCGGGACAGTCGGTCTGCACTTCACCTCCACTGTGTATGGGCGAGTGGAACAAAAATGTATCTTGCATGTAGCTACTGACGTAGCTAACCCATCTGCTAAAATATTCTGTGCCCTCGGCATCACTTGCAAATCAACTTCAGTGAAACATTTAAGGGCATCCAAAACCGCATTTCTATAAGCTCTAAGCCTGGGATGTTTTGCTGCATACTCACCTTTAATTTGTTTGATAATTAAGTTAGAATCACCTCTTACCATGATTTGTTTGGCACCAACCTTCTTTAGTAGTTTCAGACCAAGCATCAAAGCTTCGTACTCTGCTATGTTGTTAGTGCATTGAAAATTCAGTTTGTAAGAATGGTTTTCTGAATACCTGGATTTGCGATTGTGCAACCAAACTCCTACTCCAGCTCCTTCTTTGCTTACAACTCCATCGAAGTCCATGCTCCAGAAATCTACTGGCAATTCTTCACTTATTACGAGTTTCTTTCCTTTTGCCTCAGTGATTTCTTGGGCTTCGTTCGGGTCAAATGTATCTTCTTCCAGCTGAGCGATTTGTTCTCCTGTATCGCCGTCATTATACAGGATGAAAGAATCTAGATCGGAGTGGGCATAGTATAGAGGATAGTTATGGGGCTTTTCCTGGCTGCTGACCATATATTTCATCAGCGTCTCTCTGTACAGTTTTCTCTGTTGTCTGAATACTGGGATGGTGGCATATGACATATCCAACTGCAACGTGCCTTTCAACTTGCCCCCCCAAGACCTGGACAACACCATACCATATTTCGGGGGAATGTGCGCGACCACAACATCCATAACCATGCTTTTTGCTTGAATCTGAACTAGGGTGATACATAAGTCCTTGATCAACCCGATACATCTGACTTTGCTGGAGTCAAAAGAGTGTAAATCCTTGTAAGGTCTGGTGACCTCGAGTCCCAATTTTTCCATCATTGGTTTAGGCATCAGGTTATGGGAAGCACCCGAATCCAACATAGCATTGTGCAGAATCAGGTCATGTATATTAAGGCTAATGTAAAAAGGAGCAACAACACCAGTGTCAGTCTGACCATCAACTTCAGGGCCAAACAAGAGTTCAGGTTGATCATCGGTAAGATTTACCGTGTTGAATGTTTGTTTAGTTCTCCAGTATGGTCGCCACTATGTTAACGCTCTGTAAATTCCCAGAGGTTGTCAAAGAATTTTTTTTTTACAAGAGCTAACTTTATCCAACCACTTCGAAACTGGAATCTAGCCCTACTAGCTTCAGAGAGGGATCTCTCTGTATGATTTAGCAATGTTTTAACTTTGAGATATTAGGCCAGTTAAACAAAATAAGATTGAAAATGTTTGTTGGTGTTTTTGTTAAGTTGGCTGAAAAGAGTTTACGCCTCTGTTGGGCTATGGGGTATGTATTATAAAGATAGAAATCTATACAGAAAATAAAAGATCCTTTTCACAGGGCAAGATAATGCATTTATTGGATTCTTTAGTAGTAAAATGATGAATAACAGAAAATATGAGAATATCAATTAAAGTAAAGAAGCATTTAAGAATTTCTTCACTGTAATATCATAAAGATAAACATTAAGATCTTTCAAAGCTGAAAACAGGGTATACAAAGATAAATCCTGCAACATGCACTACTTTAAAAGATTAGATTAGAAAACAATATGACAATTGAGAGAGAAAAATATTTAACATAGAAAAGAAAACATCACCAATGAATAACACGCGAGAATCCTGTGAAACGTCTCTTTATATTACTGGAAGATCTCTTGATAAACATTACAGTATTTCTGGCTTATAGGGCGTAAAGATCAACCTTCAATACTTCAAAGTTATACGATCCAGTCATTAAAGATCAGGATGTGGCAGTTCTAAATTTAGCTAACTAACTCAACAAGATACAAAAATTCAGGAACTGTTTGATGATGTGTTGAAACTTCATGCTGATTTCTGGGGTAAACCATTGGTGAGTCCTCTGCACGACCTCGTCTGATTGGATAACTATCTGGGCTTGGACACCTCATATCCTACTCGATCAGATTGCATAACTCTTCCCATCGAAGGTTACTGGGAACGCTGACTTTGAACAATCTTCGGTATACTTCGTCCATCTCTGTATACTTGGAAAAAGTTGGCTTGATGATGAAAATGTACCGGATCTCGTGATCTATGCTGATGTCTGACTGTAAAGCTTCTAATAATGCCTTGCCTGTGATACTGCCCTGTATTCCCGACAATTTCGAACTATCTTTAGCCATGGTGGCTAGTTTCTTTTTATAATCAGAAAGTGTCATTAACTTGTCATTTATGACCCTTAAGCCAGGGAGGCCTTTCTTCTGCAAAGCTTCAATTTTGCTGAAAAATATTTTCACTCCTATGTCCATAGCCTGGACCTTTTCCTCCAGTTGTATCATCAATCCTCTCTTGGTCAGGACCCTCTTGACCTTGAGGATGGTTTCTATCCTATCTTCAATTTTCAACTCCTCTAACTCTTCTCTGGTTTTTGAATTCAGGAATTTAATGATCTCAGTGGCTTCTGCGGGCATCTCTCCCAATTCTCCTCTTATCTTCTTAATTGCTTGCTTGCTTCTTTGCACCAATTCGTTTTGCTCGAACATGATTTGTACCATAGGCCATATTTCATTTATGGATTTGGTGATATCCATTGAGACATTTTCCTTGACCTCAGCAAGTGTTTTGCCTGCCACTGTTTGCTTTTGAAGCTGTTGCAATTCCTGTTTGAGCTTGTCTGATGTTTGTTTCTCCTTGGAGTAGCTGGCTTGGTAAGAAGACTTGAGTTCCTGAAGGTTCTCAACCTCCTTTTTAAGTCTGCTAATATCCTTCTCTTGCAAATTCATCTCTACCATGGATTTTTCCAGTTCTACTGTCTTCTCCAGAGCTGTCAGTGGAGTTGCTGAGGGAATTTCTGTTGCAGATGCTCTGCAGAGGCAGATTCAGCTCTAGGTATCTGCATCATCTAATTGATGGCTTCTGGTGTAATGAAGAACATAGTCTCTCCTGATGAAGATACTATGGCTCTTTGGTCGGGGAGGTAATGAGCTTAGCACTTGAGGGCGAACTCAGGGAAATGGTGGACCTGGGGGAAAAGATACAGAGGAAGGTTGGACTCCCAGAGCCCAATTTCATCGCTCTGATCTAAGAAAACCTCTTTGAGCCACGACTGCAAGTCTGCGAAATCAAATTCGCACCTGGTGTCTACGATTAAATGATCTTTGTCGGCCAAATAGATCCTGTCGAGATTGACAGGAGGCGGGAGGAAAGGATTTTCCTTGGCTTCTGTTTTCTTTGATTTTAGCACCATCACTGTGAAAATACTTGCAAGTCAAACAAACGTTAGTGGGGATGGCAGTGATTTTGGATGGTTGACTGAAACAGAGGTAAGACGGGGATAATTTCTCTGTTGTGAGGACAAAGTAAGAAAATGGGAGAATGAATGGGAAGGGTGGTTTTGAGCAAACAGATACCCGTTGGGCGCGGGGGACATATCAACAAGCTAACAGATAAGTTAGCCAATAATAAATTGTAACAGTTCCTTTGGAGCGTGAGATGGTAGGTAACAATGAATGACGAATACGACCGGGTGACGTGGCGGGTGTTGATTGGGAAGCAACCATGGCGAAGGGACTTGTAACGAGTGAACAGAGGGAATGGACTGATAGAGTAAAGAGACATGACCTCTAGGGGAACAAGTGGAGAATGATGTCATGGGGTGATGGGGGTATGTTAGAAAATGGTAAGCGGTGGGAGTCTGGACCAACAGATTGCTGCCACGTAGAGAAAAGGGCCCGCTAGAAAATCACTCCATTTCTGACCCCCCCCCCACCGTTAAAAGCAGAATGGTTGGGGGGGTCCGAAAATAATGTCAACTATCCATCGGTGCACCTGATGCTGGACCATAGATCTGAGGGCGATGTTTAAGCAACATTCCGGACCCCCCAACCACCCTTAAAAGCAGAACGGTCGGGGGTGTTATCACCCTATGAGTTATTGATCAACTGGTGACTGGGATATTTTCTATCTCTAGTATTTTTTGTTGACAAATGATTTTTCATTCTGCAAATAATTTGAAAAAAGAAAAGAAAAAAGAAAAGAAAGAAAAAGAAAAAGAAAAGAAAAGAAAAAAGAAAAAAGAAAAAGAAAAGAAAGAAAAAAAAGAGGGCATAAAAGAATTCAATATAAGCCCCATGCAATAATAGTAACTTGGTCCATACCTTTCAAGCATGGCCAAGTTATTTTTAAATTGATGTTGATAGGGTAGTGAATGAGTTTGGCTAAACAGTTTAATCTTAGCCAAAGTGTCTAGGTTAGATTAGTGAATAAATCTGGCCAGACTGTCAAATCTTGGTTAGATAGCCCCAGGGTAGAATAAATTCTTAACCCAACAGTCTAATCTGGGTTAACTGTCATAGGAAACTAGGTTATATTATAGGTTAGTTGCCTTATCGCTTCATTTTAATAAAACCAGCTTGATGTAAATGTTGCACCATGTTTCAGATGCTTAAAAGATCGTTTGGTCAAGCCCCAGGGTGGTGTCTACTTGAAAAACCTTGGAAAAACCCATAAAATGCATTTATCCTAAGTTTTTCCCTGGCACATGTGTTTTCCGCTCCCCACTTATGCTCCTTGCACATATCAATGGTCCTGATCATGGCGCCCAAATCTACAGTGGACATATCCTTCCGGACACCCCCGACCGTTCGACCTTTA
>ML813821.1:0-12552 GCA_009831015.1 Picea engelmannii | reverse complement strand
ACTCCTTAAGGCTCTCCCCCATGTCAAACATTGGTGGGAAACTTACTGGGAGTAGAGTTCCACAGAGGAGTCTGGAATATATGGGGCCGAGCCCACTTGGGATTTTTTTGTGGATGCGGTAAAGGAACAATACTACCCTGTTGAAAACTATGAGGACCAATACATGAGATGGACTACACTGCGGCAAGAGAGGGGCCAATCAGTTCCAGAGTTCACCAATAGCTTCCATACCTTGTGCACCAAGCTGGGTATCAAAGACTCTGAACGACATTTGGTTCTGAAATACCATGGGGCTCTACACAGATACATCCAAACTGAAATGGATTTTCTGGACATCTCATCACTCGGTGCTGCCTATCGATATGCTATTAAAATCAAGCAGAAATTTAATCACCAGAACAAATGGGAGTTTGGTTCTACAAATCCACAACAACCAAAGTATGAAAAATATAGCCCTAACAAACAGTCTCCCAAAAACCAGTCCAAGCCACAGGAAAAGAAGGGTCACGGGAAGACAAAGAAGGACACCGGAAAATGGTGTGATTTCCACAAAAGCTCCTGGCACAACACCGATGAATGTCTCTCAAAACATTCATTGGTGGTCGAGATCAAAGACAAGGAGGCGAACCCTGATTCAGAATCTGATTATGAAAATACTGGTAAAAGACATATCATCGACGCAGACCCCACTGTTATTGTCGCAACCGCAACAATTCAACCAGAAGAACCAATAGATCCAGAAGAGGGGGAGCACCTTTTTCATTCACAGATGTGGGTGAAGGGGACCCCACTGCATTTTATTGTTGATAGCGGAATCCAAAATAACCTCATTTCAGCAGAGGTCGTCAAACAATTGGGATTGTTGACAACACCACACCCGCAACCATACAACATCGGGTGGCTTCGCCAAGGACGAGATCTTCATGTTAGCCAGCAGTGTCGATTTTCATATGACATCCAACCCTTCAAGGATGAGGTATTATGTGATGTTGCCCCACTGGATTTCTGTGATGTTCTCTTGGGCCAGCCATATATGTGGAAATGCCATGCTATCTATGAGTCTCGACCACGTAGTGTCATTATTACTCTAGGGTTTCATCTCTACAGGATACCAGAGGTAGTTCCAACTATTTCCCCACCTAAACAGTGCCGCAAGGTAGTATCTCATACTACAAAATTCATCTTCTCCACAATCTGTTCAAAGGGTGAATAGAAGGATACTGCAACCACCATAGCTTCGGTCCAAGCACCTTCTATCCAACAGAAGCAGGTCGACAAGGTTGCATCAAAGAACGAAGATTCCTTCTGCACACAGTCATCTAAAATAGCTAGAATGGTTAAAAAGGTCCAAAACTTCCAGCCAAAGGTTCGTGATAGCCTTCAACAAGCTAAGCAATGCCACATCTCCAACAAGGCAAGCAACTCACCAAGATTTTGATTCAACAATTGCTTCTCGTCTCCCCCGGGAACTCAACGCAATGGATACCATTGCTTCCTAAGGAGGGAGGATTGATCCAGGTGGATATCGATGGCCACCCACCTTTTCCAACTGGCCCAAACATGTTTCTGGCAATTTTGGTAATTTACTATTTTTAGCATTTTTTAACTTCCGGGGCCATTTTGAGGCCCTAAACGATGTGTTTTTATAAAACGGGGAGAAACATGGATTATAGATTGATGTTTCTCACCCAAAAGTTGTAGTTCTCGGATAGATCTTTCCAACAAGCTATCATACGCATAAAACAGAGATCGTATGCAAAAGTTACAACCCCGGGAAGTTGATGCACCAACTTACCCAAACGGGGCCCACATGACTTTTGGTGCTTCATCTCCCAGGGTTAGGTTTTTGGATGTCTATGGTTTTTGGCATTCCTGCTTATTGTAAAAAGGACTTCAAGGCCTCATTGTAATCATCTTCTCATGGATGCGAGTAGCCGTCACATCTCTTCTCAGAGATAAGCTACCACCATTCTAGCGAGTCTTTCACTCTGTACTTTTACAGTCTCTGTACATTTATTTCATTAATAAAAATCATGTATTACTGTATATATGTGACTCTTGTTATATTTCTGCTATATATCTATTATATTGTTGTCTCTCTTGCAATATCTCTGAATATTTCTGTGTTATATCTCCGCTCTCATTTCGTGCCAAAAATAATCCGGATCATGTTGCAACTGCGACTATCATCCCAAATCAACATGCATGAAGAAACACATTGATCTCATGGCATATATACTTCAGAAGAATAACCTCGGGGAACACATTCCTGAGGTTACAAAGAAGAAACTAGGAGACTAACCGCCATACAAGACAGGTAATTCTCATGCTTTAATTGCTATTCATTCGTCTCCCTATGCATGGGTCATGGATTCAGGTGCATCCCATCATATGCAACCTTATAAATTGTTTTATCTTCTGTTATTGCATGCATGGGTCCTCCCCTCCTCAAGGGAAATGATACCCCAATTGAGGTCATGGGACAAGGGAGAGTAGAAATCCAACATGGAAGTTTTGAGAACGTCTTGCATGTTCCAAAACTCTCCATGAATCTACTCTCTGTTTATCAGATAACACATTCTAGCACATGAAAAAGTGTGGATTTCACACATGTATCTGTAACCATATATGACATGCATGACAAGTCAAATACTATTTTTGGCGAGGTAAATCACCAGTATCGTTTGTATACATTCAGTAATTTTATTGCTAAATTTCATCCTGCTTTACTACTGACACATGTTGATAATGACAATAGAGTACGACATGAAAGATTTGGTCATCTAAACTTCAAATACATCCAACAACTTAGCCAACAGGGAATGGTCATAGGCTTGGGCAACATACACTTTTCCAAAGGAGTTTGTCAAGGATACATTCTTGGAAAACATCCTCAAGATAATTTTGAAAAAGGAAATGCTTGGAGGGCATCCTCTCCCTTAGAGCTTATCCACAATGATCTAATGGGACCCTTCCCACATCCATCCATCAACAAGGCAAGGTACATGCTTGCATTTATTGATGATTTCTCACAATACACTTGGGTGTGTTTTCTCAGGAAGAACTCAAACTTTTTGAGCATCTCAAAGACTTCAAAGCTATGCAGAGACTCACTCTAGGAGGAAGATCAAAATCCTTCGCACAAACAATGTGGGGTAGTATGTGAATTGAGATGTTCAACATCTTTGTTAAGAGGCTGGTATATAACTGCAACATACAATACTTTACACTCTACAATAGAATGAAGTAGTTGAGAGAAAGAACAGATCCCTCAAAGATATGGCCACTTGCATGTTGCATGCAAGGTCTCTACCTTCCAAGATTTGGGCTGAGACACTTAGCTGTGCTAACTACATTTAGAACATATATCCTCACAGATCCATCAAGGACATGAGTCCCTTTGAGGCATGGAGTGAAAACAAACCAAAAGTCTCCCACTTCCTAATATCTGGATCACGTGCATGGGCCCACGTACCCTTTAAAAAGAGGAAAGCATTAGATCCACAGAGTATCAAATGCATATTCATGGGATATCCTGATGGTGTGAAGGGTTATGTTGATGAAAATGAATGACTATCCTAATACAAACATATTTGAATTTTTTTGGGCTAAGGAAAGATAGTCGGGATTGTTACCCTATGTTTATAGCCTTTTGCGAAAATATCAATTAATCCTCAAGAAATATGTTATTGGGAGCAATGTTGTGTTTTATGTTGTGTTATGACAAAGAAATAAAGAAATATTTATATTAGAAAATTATAACAGATTTAATGAATAGTCATAAAACAAAAAATATGAAATAAAGATCACACATGTAGTCCAAAATGAGACCTCAAAACCATCAAATGATTTTATTTATTTAGTTTTGAAATACAACAAAAAAAATTCATTCATACCCCATAATGGGTAATGACTAGAATAAGACTTAGAAGTCAGAGGTGGAATGTTACATCACACAAAGAGAAGTGGTGACTTCTAAGTAAAACCAAGACTGGAAAATAACTGGATCAACAAGCCATAATATGCCACTGCCTTGACTATGCACAAAATTCCTAATTTGTACAAATAATCAATTCAAAAATCCAATAAGAATTTACAGTCTCTCAGAAACAAATGATCAACCTTCTAAATCATTTCAACCATCAATGTTTCTTGGTCCTTCTTATTGCCACCTTCAGTAAGACCTTACTATCAACAAGGACTTCTTAGCTTTTAAGTATTTCATAAATGAATGAAATGAAGAAATTTGAGGTTCCTAAGGATGCCCAACATGCCTGCCATGTGACCTCTTGTTGGGAACTAAGTTCAAGGTACTTTCAAACAATTTTCTCTCTATTTTTAGGAATGTTTTCTCACTGTCCAAAACAACCACCAGCTATGAACTTTACCCACTGAAAAACCTTCCTTAAGCTTATGATTGCATGCTCTTTTGGTGCCTGTTTGTGAAGGGTTTATGTAGGATAGTTTTTTTTTCCAAATTATCTCTTCACGTACATCAAAACATACAATACCCTCTAGGATCTTTAACAACTACTATGCTGAAAATCAAATAAGCAAACCATGACAATTTGACACAAGTGTTTTTGGTCAACATGACCCTGGAAAAACCCCCATGGGGAAAACCAGTAAGAGAGATAGATATATTATGGAGATATGAAAGCAAATTCTACAACAAGGAAATATATAAGGGAACATGATACAAAGACAAGCTCTTATCAATCTTGCAATCGAGTCCCTTGAACTTGTGCCTGCTAGCCTTTGAAGAAATGTGCTTTTTTCCTTGGTGCGCCCCCTCAACTTGATTTTCTTTTCTTTTTCCGTTGCTTTGCCTTTTCCTTCTTGCTAAAAGCACCCAAGAGCTAGATGTTCCATCCTCTCCTTTCTTGGTGTGCACTATGCCTCAAGTGCATCCCTCCTCACAAAGAATGTGCCCCCTCACTTGCCTTGTGTGCCTACCTCAAGCTTGCGCCCCCCTATCTCAAGATGGTGCCCTTAATTTCCTTGTGTGCCCTCCTTAAGATTACACCCTCCTATCTCAAGATGGCACCTACACTCAAGAAATCACCCTTGATTCTCACAAGTGTGCCCAAGTCTCATGCGTCATTCCTCTCCTCAAGAATATGCCCAAGTCTCTTCTCTAAACCCTCACTTCCTCTCTTCCTCTTCAGTCAACTCTCTCAACTGAACAATAACCCTCCTTTTACCTCCTTTGCCTCCTTAACATATTCTTAAGGCTAACCTAGAAAACCAAGGGCCCATATTAGATCTAAGCCTTTCTCCAAAATGAATGGATGATATTAGATCTCATAAATCACTTAAGTCTCCATAGTTCACTTTATGTTCATTAATTCACACTTAAGTGAAATTAATGTCACTTTATGACTTAAGTTAATAAAGTCACTTTAGACTTAAGTGAATAAAGTCAAAGTGAAACTATAACATAAAGTACAAGCATGAGGGTCAAACTTTCCCCCTTTGTGTTTAGAGATTCTCAAACACAAGGGGTCCACTTTCCAAGGTATCCAAATCTCAACACTCCCTCTTACCAAGGAAAATGACACTCCCCCCTCCAAAGTTGTCCCTGAAGTGGACATCCTTGCCTCTTGGCAAAGACTCGGTGAGTAAATATGCAACCTACTCATCAAAAGTGTCCTCATAAGCCGATCTGCTCATCACCATAGCCAAGTGGGACCCAAAAATCTCTTGCGATCTGCTCTCTCTCATCAATCTTTGAGGCTCTCTAACATACTCCTTTTCCTCCTTCAGGGTCTCATGAAACCATCTCGATTTCCTCTTCCCTGAAGTAACCTCTGGAGGAGTAGTCTCCTCATGCCCTTGAGTCTCATGCATGGATCTATGCAAAGTAGTATGTGACCCTAAATCACCTACATCAACTGTCTATATACTCGACAACTATGAACCTGGAACTATCCCGAATGGACTAGTCACCCTTGAACTCGGTGTAATCGACACCTGAGGTCGTGTCTCGTGTGAAGCACCACTCTGCAACTGTGGGACCTCCTCAAATCTATCTCCCAACTCAAGAGATATCCTTAATGCTATACCCTCCTCAAATATGACATCTCTCCTCACCACCACTCTCCTCGGTGCTGGAATGTAGATACGATAGGCCTTTGCGACCTATGAATATCTAACTAGAATCCTCTCTCTCTGTTGTGAGATATAGCTTTGTCCTATTCTCTGAGGGGGCATGAGATAACATCAAACACCCAAATATACGTAGGTTCTCAACATCAGGCTTACTCCCAGTGAAGGATTCCTCAAGAGTCTTCCTCCCCAAAGCTCTGTGAGGACTCCTGTTCTGCAAATATACTGCAATACTACAAGCCTCTTCCCATAAGTAGAATGGTAATGCTTGATCATGAAACATACTCCTTGCTCCACCAACTATGGCCCTATTCTTCCTCTCTGAAACCCCACTCTGTTGTAGGTTGTAAGGAATGGTCATCTACCTTTTGATACCTTGCTCGATACAAAACTTTGCAAACTCTATGGAGGTATACTCACCTCCATTGTTGGAATGGAAAACCTTGATCTTCTTTCCTATCTGGTTCTCCACAAGAGCTTTGAACTATTGGAACCTCTTGAAGACCTCACTCTTGGTCTTCAGAAAATAGATCCAATTCTTTTTGGAGTGGTCATCAATGAAATTAACATAACACTCCCAACCACCCAAGGAAACTCGTGACATGGGCCCACACACATATGTGTGTATCAAGTCTAGTAACCCAATTGATCTACTGTCACTATTGGGAAACACAGTCTTGGTGTACTTCCCAAGAGCACACCCTCTACACACCTCCTGATGCTCAATGCTGAACTGTGGAATACCCATCACAATATCTCTCGGAAATCTCAGAGAACCATGATGCAAATGATCCATCCTCTGATTCCATATCTCACACAACTGACTACTGCTACTGCTACTCACCAAAGCATACAAGGTCTAGAAAAAAAATCTGTACATGTTCCCCTCTCGTGTCCCAATCACTCTGCCAGAAGTGACACTAGACCCCTTAGGGTGAATGAAGACCTTTGTCCCTTTAAAGGACACCTCAAACCCCCTATCCTGAATGGATGGAATTGAACTGAGATTCTTCTTCAACCCTGAGACATAGAATACATCCCTAAACACCAAGGGTGACATACACTCCCTCTAAAATGATATTGTTCCAAGCCAAACCATCCTGAGAATGGTGTTGTCTCCAAGCACTATCTCCAACCTGATATTTGGATCTATGAGATCAGTGAAGTGCTCTCTCACACCTGACACGTGACTTGATGCTCCACTGTCAATATACTAGATGTTGGATGGCGTCTTAACTATCGAACAACAAACTATCAAGGAACACCCCCTCTCAAACTGAGAGTCAAACTCCTCCTCCTCTTTTGTCGCTGTAATACCACCTTGCTTCTTCTTCTTCTTGTTGGGACACTATCCAACATAGTGCCCCAAATGGTTACAAGAAAAACATCTCACTTTTCTCATATTCCTCTACTGCTCACCTCCTCTCGGTTGTTGCAACTTGGCCCCACCTTTGGGCCACTGCTTGGTCTTCTTCTTGCCCTTAGCCACAAGAGAAAGATCACCCTCATCACCACCCTCACCTTGTTGTTGACTAAAATATCTGGTGCCAACTCTAAGATCCTCCTGCACAAAGTCATCCCAGATCCTCTCCCAATTGGGCATATGCTCTCTCACCATGATGCCTCACACAAAACTCTCCCAAGGTTTGGAAATCCATTTAAGGTTGTCCTCACCAACTCTGAGGGATATACTATCTGGCCAAATGCTTCCAACTCATCATGAATCTGAGAAAATTTCACAAGGAATGACGTAACTATATCTATCTTCGTCATCTTGATGCCCCTTAGCTTCTCTTGGAGCACCATCTTCTAGTTCTGGTTAGGACTCTGGTAAAAATCGCATAATAACTGCCACATATGAAATGAAAACTCTTTACCATAAATATGAGGAATGACATGGTCCTTGACCACATCAAGGATAGTCCTCTTGGCCCTGATGTTCCTCTTTCATAACTCAACCATGAGCACTACATCTGTAGGAGGCGCGACACGATTCTCCACAATATCCCTTAGCTCAAGTTCCTCCAAGATCAAGACTATCCTTGCATTCCACAGAGACAAGTTTCCTACCCCCACAAGCCTATCCTTCACCCTCAAACCTGCCACCAAAATGACTACCATCTGATGCTAAAACTGATACAACACTGACCAAGTAAAACTGAGAAACATTGAACAACACAACAAAGCCTCCAACACACAAAAATCAAGTGTGAAAAATAAGCTTCCACACAAGTGAAAAATCTATCAATTTTTTGACACAAAAATCAGCCACCACATGTTACCTAAGGCTCTGATACCATGAATAAATTTGAGGTTCCTAAGGCCACCCAACAGGCATGTCATGTGACCTCTTGTTGGGCACTAATTTCAAGATACTTTCAAGCTGTTTTCTCACTTTTCTTAGGACTGTTTTCTCGCTGTCCAAAACAACCACCAGATCTGAACTTTACCCACTGAAAAATATGACTTAAGCTTATGATTGCATGTTCTTTTGGTGCCTCTTTGTGAAGGGTTTATACAAGATAGTTTTGTTGTCCAAATTAGCTATTCACATACATCAAAACATACAATACACTCTAGGATATTTGACACCTACTATGATGAAAATGAAATAAGAAAACCATGATAATTTGACACAAGTGTTTTTGGTCAACATGACCCTGGAAAAACTCCCATGGGGGAAACCAGTAAGAGAGATAGATATATTATGGAGATCTGAAAGAAAATTCTACAACAAGGAAATATACAAGGGAACTTGATACAAATACAAGCTCTTCTCAAGCTTGCAATGGATTTCTTTGAATTGGTGCCTGCTAGCCTTTGAAGAAATGCGCCCTTTGCCTTTGTGTGCCCCCTCAACTTGCTTTGCTTTTATTTTTACTTTGCCTTGCCTTTGCCTTCTTGCTGAAAGCACCCAAGAGATATATGCACCCTCCTCTCCTTGCTTGGTGCACACTATGCCTCAAGTGTGCCCCTCCTCACAAAGAATGCGCCCCCTCACTTGCCTTGTGTGCCTACCTCAAGCTTGCTCCCTCCTATCTCAAGATGGTGCCCTTACTCTCCTTGTGCACCCTCCTTAAGCTTGCACCCTCCTATCTCAAGATTACACCTACACTCAATAACTCACCCTTGCTTCTCACAAATGCACCCAAGTCTCATGCGCCCTTCCTCTCCTAAAAAATGTGCCCAAGTCTCTTCTCCAAACCCTCACTTCCTCTTCACTCAACTCTCTCAAGTGAACAATAAGCCTCATTTTTCCTCCTTTGCATCCTTTATCCTAATCTCAAGGATAACCTAGAAAACCAAGGGCTCATATTAGATCTAATCCTTTCTCCAAAATGAATGGATGAGATTAGATATCATAAATCATTAATTCACACTTAAGTGAAATTAATCTCACTTTATGACTTAAGTGAATAAAGTCACTTTAGACTTAAGTAAATAAAGTCAAAGTGAAATTATAACATAAAGTACAAGCATGAGGGTCAAACCTCCCCCCTTCGTGTTTAGAGACTCATAAACACAAGGGGACCACTTTCCAAGGTACCCAAATATCAACATGAAATCGTAATGTAATCACACTCTAAAGCAAGAACAAACCTTATCAGAGTTTGTGCTTCTATCTCTCTCATTCTTTGCTTGTCCCTTCAATTCTCCTTTTATTCTCCAAAAGTAGTTTTGAGTGGTTCCAACTACTTTTAGTTAAGTTATTTACATAACGTTTACTTAAATAGGGACAACTCATAGGTAAATATTAACAAATAATGATAAGTGTCTAATAAATATTAACTAATAGGTGGGGACCCCCGGCCAACTCTTTGTTTAATTTTCAAAATATCCCTTTGTTCCTCGATCAATAAATATGCAACAATATCATCAAAACATCATTATAAACATATATCCCAATCATCTCACATGAAATATTTCAAACACACTTGTGACTCCTAGATACCAAATATATATGCATTTACATGCCCAAAATTAAATAAGTCAACAAGCTGTAAAAAATATACTGCTTTTCCAAAATAAATAAAGTCTATCCAAACAATGAAGCCAAACTAAAATAACATCATAAAATAAAAAATCATATTTTTTGTGTGAAGTAGATTGCCTCTGTCCACTTTCCTTTGACTCTGTTACCTTGGGCATCTGTGAATTTKCCTTAATAGGCATTTTACCTTTAATTGTTGATGATTTTGGGTGCACATATTTAAAAGGGGTAGGTCCATCCTCATGTCGAGGGTGTTGTGAATGTGAGGTGATTTTGTGTGAGGATGCTTCAGATTGGTYAGACTTTACAKAATTAGCCAATTGTTTCCCTTTAGAAGGTTTAAGTTCTTGGGCAAGGGACTTAAATMTTTTTAGTGGTTGAGTTGAATGAGCATGAGACACTTCTGATGCAATGTGTAGGGCAAGMCACTTAGGTGGAGGAGGAGGCAATGTCATTGACATTGTGGGCCATCCATGAGCTTGAACTTGGGGAGTAWTTTCAACATCATTCCAACCATCATTGGTTGGGATATCAGGTGGTAAGGACACATGTGGATGTATTGGTATGCCATAGATGGTAGGATGTGGGTTCAAAGGTGGTCCTTCAGGTGGAGGTGATGGTTGAAAGGCTCTTTGTCCGGCTAAGTTCTAGAAACTGTAGATTTTTAATGACAAAAATCAGAAAATGAAATTTTTGTCATACACTTAGAAACCTAGAGATAACTGTCTTCATAAATTTCATAAATGCCTTAAACCCACATTCAAAATTTACCATAAGTAGAAATAGTACACATTGCTAAGCAAAATAGCAGTGAAAATAACAAAGTGGAAAACAACCCATAACACTCGGAAATTTAGGTAAATGCCAGAGAAAACCCCAATGTGGGGAAACCCAACGAGAGAGTGAGAGAGATGTGTTATTCAGCTTTCAGGAAAGTACAAAACAACAACACATACACATTTCCAGCCAAGGAAAATACCTCACAACACCAAAACACTCCCACCAAATTATGCCTCGGAAAACATGCCAAATTTGTACTGTTGTGTGACATCTTCTGTACCTCATTTTCCATTCCCACATTCAACTGTATAGACTGTTCTGTACGGCCCAGAAACAACGAACATAAATAAAAAATCTGCCTCAAAAACCATTCCCAAATTTGCCTCGATTTTTGTGCCAAATTTTCCTTGATTAGATCTTGCCTTTTTCAAGATCAACGGTCATGATCCATTCCCTCCAAAATGAATCACTTGAAATATTAAGTGATTTCACTTTATTACATAAGTGCTTTATGAAAATAAGTCACTTTAAAATTAGAAGGTACACTTTATTAAAAAGTCACTTTAATAAAAGAACCACTTAAAACAACTTTATAAAAACTGTTACAAAGTTAAGTGCTTGGTAGTGTAAACATTAAGGTAACATCCGCATACAAGACAAAACATGTGGATTACCTCCCGAGATAAAAATCTAACACTCCCTCTTAGCGAGGGATGTACTCACTGCCATATCCATCATCTGGTCCCATCACACTGTGCTATGTAGGAGCTCCCTTTGAACCTGGAGCCATCCTCAACACTTGCACATAACTCGAACTAGAAGATCTTCTCCTGGAAACATCCTAGAACCCTGAGCTCACTTCATCTTGAGCATTGGTTCGATCAACCTGGCTAAGCCTCTTGCCAGTGCTAAGAAGTGAATCACTCTCTTCTCTCAGAATGAAAGAATGAAATCTTGGCGCCACCGTAGTCTCAGAAGCCTCCTCATGCTTCTCATATGACGTTGAATCATACATCTAGATTTGTCCTCTCAACATATACAACCTGTCCACTTGGTTACCGATCAGATGTAGCTCTACCAGGTCCACTCCCTGCATGTAGATAAAGACATGTTCCCTCTTGAACAATACGCAATATCCTACATCCTCCAAGGCTGAGACCGAGAGCAAGTTAACCCTCAACCCTGGAACAAAGAGAACTCCATCAAGCTCCAAGAGTCCCCCAAACTCGAGTTGGAATCTAACATTCCCAACTCCACGTACAACTTTCCCCATACCACCTTCATTTACTACTTGTCGGCGAGGACCAATCTCTGTGAAATCTAAGAATACTCGCCATATTTCCGTCATGTGGCTAGAGGCTCTGCTATCCACAATCCATCTGATATCACCTCCAAATCCTCCACTGCCGACACTAGAAATTAGGGTCACCAAAGAAAATTATCGATCGAACTTTGAAGAAAATTCCTCCATGGATACTGTAGCATCTGTCTCAGGCCCTTCTGGTTCCTTCTTCTTCTTATTCCTCTCAGGACAATGAGAGGCAAGGTTCCCCAACTAGTTACAACAATAACATCTAACTTTACTCAAGTCCCTCCTGAAACTTCCTTTCTTCTTGCTCTTTGTCGCAAGAGAAACATTCTCATCAACTCTTTCTATCTTCTGTTCACTTCTC
>ML813820.1:115720-149356 GCA_009831015.1 Picea engelmannii | reverse complement strand
CTAGTTCCTTTCTTTCTAAGCAGGAGCCTTGAGCCTTACTTCTGTTTAGCACACTTGTGAGGTTGAGGTTTACAGAGAACAGGGCAGTCTGATCCCTTCCTTTCTGAGCAGGGATTCCTAACCCAGTTTCTGGCTAGCACTAATAAAATTTTACAGAGAACAGGATGTTTTGGTTCTTTCCTTTCTGAGCAGAAACCCTTAACCCAATCCCTGGTTAACACACTTGCAGAGGTAAAGGAAATCTATGGAAGACAAGGTGTTGTGATTCCTTCCTGTCTGAGCAGGAACCCTTTAACCAAATCTCTGGCTAGCACAGTTACAAAAGTAAAGGAAATCTACAGAAGCCGAGGTATTTGGATTCCTTCCTGTATGAGCAGGAACCCTTTTTACCGGACTTCTGGCTAGCACACTCGCAACAGTAAATGAATTCTACAGAGGGTATGATGTTCTGATTCCTTTCTGTGTGAGCAGGAACCCTTAATCAAATCTCTGCTAGCCTCATAAAATCATCACACAAGATTGCTGATAAAAAGAATTACAAATCCCATTCAATAAACTAAGACAGAGTCAGTTGTGTTTCAGCAAAGCGAAATTCATTAAAACAATGTTTCAGCAAACAATAGTTTAAACAAAGCATGAACAGAAATTATACTAACACACTTCTAACTAATGGGTGAATCTTGTGATGAAGGTGGGCCCTCCCTTCTCACAAGATTCCCCTGAACGAAGAGCTAGAGAAGGATACTCAAAACAATCTTATATTCATCTGTCGAAATATCACATTACAAATTGAAAGAATAGAATACGTCCCGCTTCTCTGCAGTTGCTTCAATACATCAAAACTTCGATATCTCGAATGGTGATTTCCTCCGATTTAAAGAGGAAATCCCTTCGATACAATCATTACAATGCATATCTAAATCCTATCCTAAGTCAGATCTTCTTTCTAAATCAGCATAGGATGTCCTAGTCTCACGCAACCGAATGCTATTACAGGAACTGAACGCGATATTGCTATTACGGCTGGTGTAACAACTTCTTCTTCATCGTTGCTGATGTTGTTTTAGCATCGCAATTCGTGGGCTGTTTCAGCCACGTGAATTGTGCTCTGACTGTGTTGACCGCTGACTGTGGCGGCTTCCTTGTGTTTTAGCATCGTCGGTTCTGGTGGTTTCTCTGTGTTTCAGCATCTGCAACTATGGACTGTGTACTAGCTCCGTGTTTGAGCATCTTGCGTCCTCGGACTGTATAGCAGCTTCGTGTTTCAGCATCTGCGGCCTCGGACTGTGTAGCAGCTCCGTGTTTCAGCATCAGTTCTTTGTTTCAGCAACGGCGGCCTTGGACAGTTTTGTGTTTCAGCAATAGGCCTTGAATGCAAATCTGCATCCTTGGACACTTATGAATTTCTAATCAATGGTTAAGTACGAGAGTGATGTAAAATATTATGCAAAACAGATTAAACATATAGTAATGAGAAGGGACATTGTATACCTTTGAGATGATCAGATAAAGTGATAGTATGAGTCTTAATGTAGGTGTATGAGTATAGGCAAAAAGGTACATTGTGTGGTCCTAACAACTGGCAGAGTTACTCACCCTGCTTTGTTGGTCTTGGTGTAGAGATTGTGCGTATTATGGGGGTCACTTGAAAGGTATACTCACAATAATGAGTGGAAGCCTTTCGAGTTGATTTCGGGCTAGATACCCTGCCTTTGCATGTGGATCAGACTGTCGATTGTTTCCCCAGGCGTCATTGTAGTAGTTGGTAACCTTAGTGGCCTATCTCTTTAGGTATTTAATCGAGGTGAATGTGGAGGGGCAAGTCTTCACAGTACCTGGAATCGACGTTGGCCAAACTCACTCAGGCTCCTTGGAGAGTATACCCACAGTTATGTGTGGAAGCTTGCACCAAGGTGTAAGTCCATTAAGCAGGTCATCGATGTAACTTTTCCACCCACTCTATCTCATCCCCTTCTTACTTTGTTCCCGCGATGTTGGATTTCATCACCAACTAGTGTGCTCATTGTGAGAAGGTTTTGTTTGCTTGCTTGCTTACTAGATTTTTAGCATGTGTTGTTTGTTTTCCCTAGTGGACTCTAGGTTGGATTTTTTTTTTAATGGCGTCAGTTCCCGGAATGACCAATGAAGGAATCTCTACTCGAGGGGAACCTTTTGTTTTTCCTTCTTACGGAAACATTGGTCCTCCTAACATCTTGTTGGAAGCAATAATATAATTTCTATTGCTTTTAAGTTTCCTACACAGGGTCTTTAAATTTTCGTTACTCGTCATGACCATTCTCACTAAACGACACTTGTCACTTGTCGCTTTTTACACATCTTCCTTTCGATTTTTGTTTTCATGACTGTAAGCATGAAAACTCACAGCTGGAATTGACATTTTGTTTCGATTTTTGATTAAAGGTAAACTGTTCATATGGTATATTATCGAATTGTCGTATTTTGCTATGAACATGATTTTTTTCCTTGTTTATAACCCCTTGGTCCTAAACATCCCTTGGTTACATAAGTGAAAAACCTCCACTCATTAATATTTGATTAATATCAATGGGGTTTTGATTCATAAAACTTTTAATTATTCAATGTTTATTTGATACATTTACCCTTTTAATCAAGTCATGAATGTGTGTTCTATGGTTTTCAAGTGTTTACATCCTTATACGTACCCATATGCCAAGGTGTCATATGAAGTACAACGTGATATTACTTCTTTTTATGGCCTCGGGCTTCACGATCTCATTCCCATGCATGGTGATTAATGCCTCTGCCTACCATTTTGAGCTGTAATAGCATTGTTTTGTTCAGGGCTATGGCTCTGTGGTTTTTTATCAAACCCTACCTCCGAGTTCTGTGTTGATTCCCTTCTATTCGCCATGGCTCCAGTGGTAAGGATTGATCCCAATGGCACCCAAACCTTGTTATTGTATGATAATGCCAGGGACGATTTAGAAAGGAATGATTGGCGTGTATTCATTGAAAAATTTAAGGGTTTCAATCTGAGAGTTGCCCAAGAGTTAGCATTGACCTTCGACGGTTGCAGAGAAAAGATAGGTGACATGTAGCTAGAGGTAACTGAAGATTTTTTAAGCCAAGCTATGAGTTTACCAGCTGTCGGGAAAAAATGGTTCAAGAACGCAAAAGTTGAAGAGGTCCCCTGGTCTTTGTTGTTCACCTCACGGAAAATTACTAGTTGCGACCGAGGTATGCCTGTCTCATCCTTAAATCCTAGGTGGCATGATCTACTTTCTATTGTGAAATAGTTCATTACGTGTGAAGGAAGATTTGGGTTAGTTTTTCTGTATCATCTGCGATTGCTTATGAGTTTCATTGTCTTCCCGTTGAACATGCCCTACTTCCTGCTTAGAAGCCTGTACAAAATGGGAAAACGGTTTAGGAGGCAAAGGTCTGATTCGAGTTTATTCCATCATGGTTTAATTAAGATTATCCTTGTGCATCAGTTGCAATTACACAACTATTTTTGGGATGCCTTTGTTTTATGAAATGGCTTTAGAAATAGTGAATTGGGATAGATTGATAAATCGATTATTGTTGAAACCCTCGTGAACACTACAGCCTCTTCTCCACCACTCCTGCCCTATGATCCTGTCCCTAATATTGAACCCTCAACCTACCCTGATGCTACTCAACCAGACAATCAACCAGATTCGCACCCTAAGAGTTGCACTAAGATTGCTAAAAAACCCACAGGGAAGAAGCTCAAGGGCAGCGTCGATGTTAATTACAAGAATAAAAGGGCTGGTCGTTTGATTTCACGATGTGCTCGAAACAAATCAAAACCCTGTGCAGACACAAACAACACAATTGAGGTAAGTGAAGACTCAGATTCAGAAATTGAAAGGTTCTTGGCCGAAGAGGATCCAATGTCATATGCACTTTGCCCTGACAGACCCTATGATTATGTTAGCAACCTACCTCCATGTCTAAAGGATAATCCTGAATTTCCTGGCATTTGATTATGTGATAAACCTACATGTCGCGTGGACGATTCTCCAACCGTTAATGCTATTAGTGCCAATACATAGTCCCTAGAGTCACAGTGTAATGAGTGTCGATCCTGGATCGAACGGTATTATAAGGATGTGACTTTACTACAGTCCCAGCTTAAATCTTTGAAAGACCAAGTGGATTCGTTGACAAACGAGAACAATAGACTCCAATCCATAGCTCAAGCAAAAGACAAACGCCTAAAAACTACAGGATCTGTCATTTTTAAGAATGTAGAGGCAACGACAACAATAGTAAACTCCAAGATTGCTTGATGTGTTTTAATCCCATGATTTGAGGTATGATATTTTTCAAAGTTTAGCATGATTTTGTCACTCTCAATTTAGGATACACGATTTGTTTGAATAGAATACCTTTTAGGTTGTTTTGTTTGTTGAATAAAATATGATTGTAGTTATAATTATAACTAGCTACAGAATTGTAAGATTCTGTAGCCAGTTAGAAAAAATCGAATTGCTTGATTTTACAATTGAAAACGTATCTAAAATCTTCCCATTTTTATTTGTTTTCAGGAACCCATGATTTTCAAGGAAATATGAAGCACTGTTGAGATCTTCCAGCCATATGAACTTTGTGTTTTTAGTAAATAGATTAAGCTGTTTGTATTTTGATATCAAGTAAAATCAGGGAGGTTGCATCCCCCATATTTTTGGAATAGATTTGATATTATCAATAGGAAACATTGTGTTCCTGGAACCTATATAAGCATGTTATTTTGTAAACATTAGATCATCTCTGCCTGGGGCAAGACTATGGATTTTTCATTTATAGACTTGAATGAAATATAATACTCATCACAGCTTTAGCTTGTCCGTATTATGGTTTTATTCAAGTCATGATTAGTTAATTTGTAATTAGATTATGATTGCTTTCGCTGTCGTGGTTTACTATAGATTGGTATGATAAAAATTTATATATTATCCATGTTTTATGTTCCAGATTTAACACACAACAATCATTCTGTCCAAACTTGAATTAAGAGATTTATCTTTATCTTTTATTGAACGTTTATACACAAGTTCTCACAACAAGATTTATATTAATGTGCCTGCTTTTGAAATCATGAGATTGTTGTGATCATATCTCTTATATGTTCTATCATTTGAATTCCATCATTATTGCTTCACGTTTATGAGAAGCAATTGTAGGATCTGATGTGGGTTTACCTCATCAGACAGAGAGATTGGATGCTACACACTGAACAAATATGGGATACGATAATAGGTCAGTTTGTTAGTTTGATTTCATTAATTTAATGAATACAAAAATTTCTTGCAGTCAAAACATCTTCTACTATCTGTTATCTCTGTTTTCAATTAGACAGTTTGGTATTTCATTTCTATAATATAAATAGATTAAATAATAGTTTCACTATTGCTTAAAAAAAAATCAATTTATATTCGATTTTCGCGGATTTATATTAAAATTCGTATTGTGTACATATTATATATATATATTAGAAATAGAAACAGTTGTATATATTGTACATATAATAAGTAGAGTTATTTTATAAATATTAGTCAATTAAACTGTGAATATATATTAGATCTATATATAGTTTTTAGCGATTGTTTTTCACCAAGTAATTGCATTTTCTTTAGTTTTGTTTTTTCACTTTCTTTAGCACTTAGATTGGCCAACAGAGCCGCTAAACCCGTTGGAGTGGATTAATCCAAATGGCTTGGGTTAATTAGACAACCCCGGACCGGATTCACTCCTCTAGTTGACGAGCAGTAAATTTCGTCCATCAACAAATGGCGCTAGAAGGAGGGCCTGAAAACTATTAATGGCACGAGGAGGTCATAAGACTCCTCCCCCATATATCCGCTCACCTATAGTAACTAGAAGTTGTTCAGACAACAACATTGCCCCGCAAGCAACAACCACATCAAATGACGATCTATGGATCACAATCAAACCGGTAACTCCAAATCCTACGAGTGGTGACATACAAGAGATTGTTCAGCAATCTCTCATAAGAATGCACAGTGACTTAGCCCGTATAAGACAACCAAACCAACCTTTGAATCAACCATTAGAATTCTCTGATATCAGAGAACAACTTGGAGGTACCGACCTTACCTTAAACCCTACAGATCCAATCCTCACTCCTGCAGCTGGAGGATCTAGTATACCACCATCACCACCTCCTTCATCTCCTTCTTCTTCCGGAGAAGAATCCTCTGACGAAGGAAGTTACTCCTCTTAGCCTTCGACACCACCCACACCTATGGCCAACCTGAACAATCCTGCCAGACCCTGGCTCGACCAAGATGCAGTGGCCATACCTGGGCCTCAACATCCTTTACCCAAGCACCCAGAGAAATGACTCCCTAAATTTGACCCAGGCTCCAAACAGATCGCTGAAGATCACATCAAAAAGTTTATGTTAGCCATTAGACTCCGTAGTGTTGAGAATGAAGATGTAGTCTGTAGATTGTTTCCCTACACCTTTGAAGGCAATGCCTCTACCTGGTACTTTTCCCAACAGCCCCACACCATTGTGTCATGGGAGAAATTTGAATCTTGTTTCCTTGAGAAGTTCGGAGACGACAAGTCTCCTGAAGTTCTAGTCATGGAGCTTTCTAATTTAAGAATGAACCCCAAAGAAAAGATTAAAGACTTTAATCAAAGGTTCTTGACACTAAAGAACTGAATCCCTGCAGATTCAATGCCTACCGAGAATCTTATTATCGCATATTATATGAAATCTTGACATCAAAACATAGCCATTTGGGTAAAAAGATCCAAGAAAGCCACTTTGTTAGAAGCCTTCGAAGAGGCCAGTCAGATCGAGAAAGACATCCTCAGTTTAAAAGACACTACTAGCAACGAGACAGAGACTAGTTCATCTTCCAAAAATAAAATCAAAATCCTCCCTAGATCGTCCCAAAACAAAGCTCAACCTGAGAGTTCGGATTTAGAAAAATTACAGAAAGTCGTTCAAAAACTATCCAACCAAGTTATAGATTTGAAAAGGTCGGCTGAAGAAGCCTCTTTGAGCAAAGGGCCTTACAAACCCCCTTTTATGAAGCCTTTCCCCACCAACCGACCTAATTCAAATACTGAAGGCCTAAATATAGAAAGCCTGCAATTTGCTATTCAAACGATCCTCGAAGAACACGATAATTTGATTCCTCCCGAGATTCCTGAAGAAGTAGCAGAACAAGAGACAGTAGAAGAAGATGAATCCTCTCCGAATATTTTTGAACATTTTTCAGATAGCATTTTTCAAGATAATTTCGAAACAGTGCATCCTTACAATACTAGGAGCAAGACAACAAATAAGCCTTCTTCTGAAATCACTATGACTTTTCCTCCAAAACAATATAAATCGATTGAGACTAAACATAATTCAGTAAACCCAAGTTTAGATTATGATTTGATTGAATATCTAAAGAAGCTTAGGGCTAACATTTATGTTTATGAATTATTAAAATTCCCTTTTCTTCTGCAAAAAATGCTACAAAATATTGCAGAGAACATCAAAAATAGCAATCCGAACAGCAGCAAAGGTGTTCAAAACAACCCCAAAACTCCTCAGAAGGCCTCTGCCAAAAATACATCTGAGCCTCATGATAAAAGATACCTTCCTGTAAATAATGTAACAAATGTAGATAAACTAGTTTCAGAGGCTGCGAGTAAAAAGCAACAATCTTCCACTGTTAATACTCGCAGAAATGTCCCTCCATTTTTGTTAACTTTTGAAATTTTCAATAGGAATGTACATAACTGTATGGTAGAATTAGGTGCATCATCTAATGTAATGCCTTGGTATATTTGTCAAAATATTAATGCCGAAGTTCAACCATCCAGCTTGAAAATTATCCAGCTTGATCGAACTAGTGTTAAAGTGATAGGCGAATTAAGAAATGTGCTTATAAGATTGTTGTCTAATCCTAAAGTTCATCAAGTGATTGATATTATTGTTGTAGATATCCCATAAGTTTATGGTCCGTTTTTAAGAAGAGACTGGTCAGAACAATTACACGGCTATTTTGCGATGGATTGGTCTCACTTGTGGCTGCCCGAGAATGGAAAGCCCAACAGAATCAAGGTAAATCGTGAACTTTATCTGAAGTTCATGGTGACTGATTTAAATGATCCCAATGAACCATTCACTCCTTCTGCCGATTTGCCCGAAATACAGGGGATGGATACTTTTTTCGGTAATTTCATGGATGAAACTTCTATTATCACTAACTCAGAACAATAGTCTGAAATTTTGACATATACACAGCCAACAACTTCCTCCCATAGGTCACATGCAATCGACGACAGTCAAATATGGTCTCTTTACTTTGATGGGTCAAAATCCAAGGAAGGAGCTGGTGCAAGTTGTGTGCTCATCGATCCAGCAGGTAACAAGACTTTGATTGCTTTCAGGTTAGAATTCAAATGTACAAACAACGCGGTCGAATATGAGGCACTCCTACAAGGCCTTAGAAAAGCGTTAGATCTGAACATTCAAAATTTGACTGTCTTTGGTGATTCGGAAATCGTGGTTAGACAGGTAAAAAATTATATCCATTGTTTATCACTACACCTTAAAAGCTACCAAACTGAGGTATGGAATTTAATGAACACGTTCTCCGCATTTAACATAAATTCTATTCCTAGATTGAATAATTCGGAAGCTGATTTGCTAGGTAACGTCACTTCAAAACTTTTTCTTGCAGAAGGCTTATCTCCGAATTCATTTTCTGTCGAACTGTTGTTTAGATCGTCCATCCCAGACAACATCACAAATTGCAGACTCTTCGATGACGATCAACAGATTATAAGTTTTTTGCATATGGAAGAAACTTTCCAGAGCGCGGTGATTGACGAAGGTACCCATGACGAAAATCTTCATGACTTTACGGTAATACCAAATCTGAGATCTCTAGAATCTTCATCAGACATGGTAAACTCTATCCCAAAATCTGTAGTTAGATTAGAAAAATTTTATGATCTTCACGACAAGTTCAGAAAATCGGTGAACTGTAAAACGAATAGTTCCTCTTTGATGCATGAAAAAGTAAATCTGGGAACTAAAGACAACCCACAGTGCATTAATTTAGGGGTGGGGTGTTCTGAGCAAGAAAAAATAGCGTTTATTAAGTTGTTTAAGGAATTCAAAGATGTTTTTGCCTGGACATACGACGACCTGAAAACCTTTGATCCTAACATCATACAACACATTATCCCTATGAAACCCCAAACCCAACCTTTTCAACAAAAGTTAAGGAAAATGCACCCAAAACTCGAACCAACGGTCAAGAAGGAATTAAATAAACTCCTGAACACTAAGATAATTTTCCCAGTTAGGCACACACAATGCGTCTCTAGTCTTGTCCCTGTCAGAAAGAAGAGTGGTGAAATCTGACTATGTGTCGATTTCCGAAATCTTAACCGAACGTCTGATAAAGACAACTACCCTGTCCCTCCCATGGAACAGATCCTTCAACAGGTATCTAGTTCTGAAAGATTATCCTTGCTGGATGGTTTTTTAGGGTATAACCAAGTCTTGATGTCCCCTCCAAACCAACTCAAAACCACCTTCCGCACTCCATGGGGCACCTACGCTTATAGAAAGATGCCCTTTGGACTCATAAACGTCGGTGCTACTTTTCAGAGAGTGATGGACATCGCTTTCTGAGGCTTAATCAACCAATCTGTCATAGTTTACCTGGATGATGTCACTGTCTTCTCGAAAAATAAATAAGATCATCTAGCTCATTTAAGATTCGTTCTACAGCGATATCGTAAGTACAACATTTCTTTGAATCCAAAAAAATCTATCTTTGCAGTAGAACAAGGTAAACTCCTCGTATTCATTATATTGAGAAAAAGGATGATTATCGATCCTGAAAGAACTCAAGTCATTTTGAAACTGCCCCCTCCCTCGTCAAAAAAGTCCATGCAATCTTTCTTAGGTCAGATAAACTTTGTTAGGAGATTCGTCCCCAGCTTTTCAGAAATGGTGAGACCATTACAAAACTTAATAAAAAAGAATGTACAGTACCATTGGGGACCTTTAGAAAGCCAGGCTTTTGATTCAATAAAAAAGGCCATAATAGATGCTCCTTCTCTAATGAGCCCCGACTTTTCCCAAGACTTCACCCTCTACACGTTTTCCTCTGACCGTTCATACGCTGCCATCCTAACTCAAAAGAATGTTGAAAACAATGAAGTCCCAATTGCCTTTATGAGATCAAACTTCAAGGGGGCAGAACTTAATTACCCAACAGTAGATCAATAAGCCTATGTTGTTTTCAAAGTAGTAAAGCACTTCCGATCTTATCTGTTGAAATCGAGGACGAAAATCATTGTCCCTTACCCGGCTGTCAGAAATCTATTAGTACAGAAAGAACTAGGTGAAAAAAGGGCAAATTTGGTCACATCCTTGCAAGAGTATGACATAGAAATCACCCCATCATAAATTGTAAGAGGCCAAGGGTTATGAAAATTGGTCGGTGATTCAGCTGTAGGATAGCAAGAGGAAAATGATATGTCAAATCTAGGACAACACTATCAAAATCAAATCTGCTGTGCACAAAACCCTGTTAGTCCTTGGTATGATGACATAAAATTTTGTCTTATACACGGATCAGCTCCCCGTCACCTTGATCCCACAAAAAGGAGAGCATTAAGATTAAAATCTTGTTCTTTTCAGTTGATTAATGGTATTTTGTTTCGTCAAAATTTTGATGGAGTATTAATGCGCTGTCTTGAGAAAGATGAAGCAGAAAAAGTCTTATTGGAATTGCATACAGGAGAAGCTGGTGGGAATTTTGGTGGAGACACCACTGCCCATAAAGTATTAAGAGCAGGTTATTACTGGCCTAACCTTTTTAAAGACGCTCATGCTTTATGTCGCAAGTGTGTAATTTGTCAAAAAGCATCCGGATGGATACAGAAACCAACTTTCCCTTTGCAACCAGTTTCAGTAGACTCCCCTTTTCAGCAATGGGGTCTAGATATTATAGGCCCAATCAATCTGCCATTCTCGCAACAGCATAAATATATCATAAAAGCCATAGATTACCTCACCAAGTGGTCTGAGGCTGCCCCATTAAAAGCTGTAAATACCAACCAGGTAATATCCTTCTTGAATTCAAATATTATTACTCGTTTCAGTATCCCTGAATGCCTGGTATTTGATAATGCTTCTTATTTTTTGTCTCTTGAAATGAGTGATTTCTCTCTAGAAAAAGGAATTAAATTAAAGTACTCTGTCAGCTATTACCCCCAAGGAAACGATTTGGTAGAATCGACTAATAAAAATTTGATCAAAATTATCAAGAGAACGGTCTCCGAAAACCATAAAAATTGGCATAACGCATTGTTAAACACAATCTGGGCTAATAGAGTAACTCCTAAAACTGTTGTGGGTAACTCACATTTCTTTCTCGTTTACGACAGAGAGGCGATTCTTCCACCACATGTCCTCTTTCCGTCTCTGCAGTTATCGCAGAAAGTATAGGAAGAAGATTGTCCCCCTATGGAGATTCGAATTAACGCTTTGTTAAAACTAGAAGAAGTGAGGGCTCAAGCAAAATGGAAATTGGATCAACATCAACTCATTGTTAAAAACTAGTTTGATTCCAATTCTGCCTCTGACAGAAACTTTGAGGTAGGTGACCTTGTCCTAAAATGGGACAAACCTCATGAGGGAAAAGGAGAGCATACTAAGTTTCAGAACTTATGGTTGGGACCGATTTAATTGCTGAAAAATTGGGTCCCAGTTCCTTCCGATTACAGAATTTAGAGGGGCAGCCAGACACCTTTCCGGTGAATGGACAAGCTCTAAAAAGGTAGTTTGCCTGATGACACTCCCATGTACACTATGTAAATATTTTTTGTTTTGTTTGCTGTTGGTTTTTCTTTGTTGGTTTGTTTTGATTTTTCCTTTTTTTATCGGTCTTTATTTTAAAACATATATGCCTGCATCATGGGTTAGTTCGGACATAAATAATAGAAAATTTTCCCTTCAGAAATGACTGTTGAAATTTGTTTAAACACCAATTGTGATATTTTTCTGAGTTTGCAGCCATATTAAAGATAACATATTGTTTGAAAAGTGTTTCTTGATTTCAATTTGCAACTGAAGGTCCTCACGATCATCCATAAAAAATTCTTTTACACTGTCCCTTTTCCTTAAGAGAACAACTCATAGATGTCTCCCTGCTCTTGAAAGTCGGTTTTATTAACAAACTATTTCTAGATCTTAAAGAAGGACAGCTAAGAAATTTCTTCAAGGTCTATAATTTACTAAGATATGTCCAAAAACTAGGATTTTAAGCGTCACCCCGCTCTATTAAAAATATTTAAAAATAAATAAATCTTCAAAGAGTTGTGGGAAGTGCTTGTAAACCCACCGGGATACTGAATAGGTCTACTGGCAGTGGGTAAATGCATGCATGACGCCAAGATAACTTCGTTGGGGTACTGAACAGACCCGCTGGTAGTGAAGTAATGTCAGGTATATGAAAATTCTTAGATATGGATTATTTTTTACCTTAAATGTCCTTCGTTCTAATCTGGAACTTCTTGGCAGGATACAAATATCAGAGTGGGTTAATTGACATCCATGTCGACGTTATGGACGCCTGCTGGCAGCAGCGGCCCTATCAACAGTATTGAAGATTTTAACTTTAATATCGTGACTCTATTCTGTTAAGATTGTTGTCAGTTTTCATCTCTTTAAAATAACAGTAATCTGAAACTGGAATGCATTATAATTGTTTACGATGTTCAGACAATGTTTTGGTTGTTTTTGATTCGAAGTTTTTTTTTTTTTTTGATTATCCTAATCTGAACTCGTTCATTTGGCAGAGATAACTGCTTCTCCCAATGTGTCACCATTGTTGGCAGCAATAATATAATTTCTATTGTTTATAAGCTGCCTACATAGGGTCTTTAAATTTTTGTTACTCGTCATGACCATTCTCACTAAACGACACTTGTCACTTGTCTCTTTTTACACATCTTCCTTCGATTTTTGTTTTCATGACTGTAAGCATGAAAAATCGCAGCTAGAATTGACATTTTGTTTCGATTTTTGATTAAAGGTAAACTGTTCATATGGTCTATTATCAAATTGTCATATTTTGCTATGAACATGATTGTTTTCCTTGTTTATAACCCCTTGGTCCTAAATTTGCTTTGGTTACATAAGGGAAAAACCTCCACTCATTAATATTCGATTAATATCAATGGGGTTTTGATTCATAAAATTTTTAATTATTCAATGTTTATTTGATACATTTACCTTTGTAATCAATTCATGAATGTGTGTTCTATGGTTTTCAAGTGTTTACATCCTTATACGTACCCATATGCCAAGGTGTCATATGAAGTACAACATGATATTACTGCTTTGTATGGCCTCAGACTTCACAATCTCATTCCCACGCATGGTGATTAACGCCTCTGCCTACCATTTTGAACTGTAATAGCATTGTTTTGTTTGGGGCTATGGCTCTGTGGTTTTTTATCAAACCCTACCTCCGCGTTTTGTGTTTATTCCCTTCTATTCTCCATGGCTCTAGTGGTAAGGATTGAGCCCAATGGAACCCAAACCTTGTTATCGTATGATAACGCCAGGGACGATTTACAAAGGAACGGTTGGCGTGTATTCATTGAAAAATTTAAGGGTTTTAATCTGAGAGTTGCCCAAGAGTTCGCATTGACCTTCGACGATTGCAGGGAAAAGATAGGTGACATGCAGCTAGAGGTAACCGAAGATTTTTTAAGCCAAGCTATGGGTTTACCAGCTGTCGGGCAAAAATGGTTCAAGAACGCAAAATTTGAAGAGGTCCCCTGGTCTTTGTTGTTCACCTCATGGAAATTACTAGTTGCGACCGAGGTATGCCTATATCATCCTTAAAACCTAGGTGGCATGATCTACTTGCTATTGTGAAACAGTTCATTACGTGTGAAGGAAGATTTGGGTTAGTTTTTCTGTATCATCTACGATTGCTTATGTGTTTCATTGACTTCCTGTTGAACATGCCCTACTTCCTGCTTAGAATCCTGTACAAAATGGGAAAATGGTTTAGGAGGAAAAGGTTTTATTCGAGTTTATTCCATCATGGTTTAGTTAAGAGTATCCTTGTGCATCAGTTGCAATTACACAACAATTGTTGGGATGCCTTTATTTTACGAAATGGCTTTAGCAATAGTGAATTGGGACAGGTTCATAAACCGATTATTGTTGAAACCCTCATGAACACTACAACCTCTTCTCCACCACTCCTGCCCTGTGATCCTATCCCTAATATTGAACCCTTGACCTACCCTGATGCTACTCAACTGGAAAATCAACCAGGTTTGCACCCTAAGGGTTGCACTAAGACTGTTAAAAAACCCACAAGGAAGAAGCTCAAGGGCAGTGTCGATGTTAATTACAAGAATAAAAGGGTTGATCACTTGATTTCACGATGTGCTCGAAACAAATCCAAACCCTGTGCAGACACAAACAACACAATTGAGGTAAGTGAAGACTCAGATTCAGAAATTGAAAGGTTCTTGGCCAAAGAGGATCCAATGTCATATGGACTTTGCCCTGACAGACCCTACGATTATGTTAGCAACCTAACTCCATGTCTAAAGGATAATCCCAAATTTCCTGGCATTCAATTCTGTGATAAACCTACATGTTGCGTGGACGATTCTCCAACCGTTAATGCTATCAGTGCCAATACACAGTCCCTACAGCCACAGTGTAATGAGTGTCGATCCTGGATTGACCGGTATTATAAGCATGTGCCTTTACTACAGTCCCAGCTTAAATCTTTGAAAGACCAAGTGGATTCATTGACAAACGAGAACAGTAGACTCCAATCCATAGCTCAAGCAAAAGACAAACGCCTAAAAACTACAGGATCTGTCATTTTTAAGAATGTAGAGGCAGCGACAACAATAGTAAACTCCAAGATTGCTTGATATGTTTTAATCCCATGATTTGAGGTATGATCTTTTTCAAAGTTTAACATGATTTTGTCACTCTCAATTTAGGATACACGATTTGTTTGAATAGATTACTTTTTAGTTTTTTTTGTTTGTTGAATAAAATATGATTGTAGTTATAATTATAACTAGCCACAAAATCTTAAGATTCTATAGCCAGTTAGAAAAATTCAAATTGCTAGATTTTACAATTGAAAACGTATCTAAAATATTCCCATTTTTATTTGTTTTCAGGAACCCATGATTTTCAAGGAAATATGAAGCACTATTGAGATCTTCCATCCATATGAACTTTATGTTTTTAGTAAATAGATTAGGCTGTTTGTATTTTGATATCAAGTAAAATCAGGGAGGTTGCATCCCCCATATTTTTGGAACAGATTTGATATTATCAACAGAAAACATTGTGTTCCTGGAACATATATAAGCATGTTATTTTGTAAACATGAGATCATCTCTGCCTGGGGCAAGACTATGGATTTTTCATTTACAGACTTGAATGAAATATAATACTCATCACATCTTTAGCTTGTCCGTATTGTGGTTTTATTCAAGTCATGATTAGTTCAATTTGTAATTAGATTATGATTGCTTTCGCTGTCGTGGTTTACTACAGATTGGTATGATAAAAATTTATATATTATCCATGTTTTATGTTCCAGATTTAACACACAACAATCATTCTATCCAAACTTGAATTAAGAGATTTATCTTTATCTTTTATTGAACGTTTATACACAAGTTCTCACAGCACGATTTATATTAATGTGCCTTCTTGTGAAATCATGAGATTGTTGTGATCATATCTCTTATATGTTCTATCATTCGAATTCCATCATTATTGCTTCACGTTTATGAGAAGCAATTGTAGGATATGTTGCTGGTTTACCTCATCGGACAGAGAGATTGGATGCTACACACTGAACAAATATGGGATACGATAACAGGTCAGTTTGTTAGTTTGATTTCATTAGTTTAATGAATACAGAAATTTCCTGCAGTCAAAACATCTTCTACTATATGTTATCTCTATTTTCAATTAGACAGTTTGGTATTTCATTTCTAGAATATAAACAGATTAAATAATAGTTTCATTGTTGCTTAAAAAAAAAATCAATTTATATTCGATTTTCGTGGATTTAGATTAAAATTCGTATTGTGTACATATTATATATATATTAGAAATAGAATATATTGTACGTATAATAAGTAGAGTTATTTTATAAATATTAGTCAGTTAAACTGTGAATATATATTAGATCTATATATAGTTTTTAGCGATTGTTTTTCACCAAGTTATTGCATTTTCTTTAGTTTTGTTTTTTCGCTTTCTTTAGGACTTAGATCAGCCAACAGAGCCGCTAAACCCATCAGAGTGGATTAATCCAAACGGCTTGGGTTAATTAGACAACCCCGGACTGGATTCACTCCTTCAGTTGACGAGCGGTCAATTTTGCCCGTCAACACATCTCCACTTTGAGCCTTCCAGGTCTCACAATTGGATTACCGGTATGGTTTTTTTCCACTCAGGTAGTCCTGAATGTAGTTAGTGCTTCATTTGTAATCACTTCCCTCCAAGAACATCAACCTCATGTTGATCCTTCACCTTCTTCATCGGTAACATCTTCTTCGCCTTCTTCACTTGCAAGCTCTTCTTCCTTTTCATATTTTTCGCCGAGTGAAAGCTCTAAAGCTAGTAACTTAGTGGATACAAAGAAGAAGAAATGGAAGAATAAGAAGAATGAAAATAAACAAGGGTCCAAACTTCCAACCACTACCAGACATGTTGGAAAGAAACCAGTTACTATTAATCATTCTGGGAGTATTGATGATGCCAAGATCATCCAAACAACCTGTAATCCTAAGTACCCTTTCATGCTTTGTAAGGGTAGCCATATTCTTAAGGATTTCCCTAGTCTATCCAAGGTTATAGAAGCATGGTATACACAACCTCACCAACCCACGTCGTCAACCTCTGAACGACATGTTGATGACCTCCCATCAACTAGTCAAGATATTGTTGGGAAGAAGAAAAGTAGAGTCAAGTTATCGTGTATGTTATGCAAAGGGAGTAATCTAAATCACCTTTGCCCTCGTATGGATGAAGCCTTGAAATTACTGGAAGACATGACTATTTCACAGCCCCAACTTCCAGCTTCTTATAACAAGCTTACTCTCGACCCACCCGTAGCTGATGGAATGATCGATCCGGCCCCTTCATCGGTCAGTCTGGTTGATCATGTAGTCAATCTAGTCACGTCCTTAGTTGAACCAGTTGACAAAGTGGTTGATCCGATCCCATCCTCGGTCAATCCCACTCTCCCGCCAGAGAGTGAAACCCAAGCGGTCGATCTATTTCCACCTGTCGACCCCATTCTCCCCTTGGAGAATGAAACCTAAGTGGTCAATCTAATCCCATCATTGTTCGATCTTACTCTCCCTCTAGAGAGTAAACTCGATACTTCCCATGTTTTTCTCGTTGATACATAATCTACTGTACTGGGGGGCATTCCTCCTTCTCCCACGAAACCCCCTCCAAGTAATGAGGCCATCCTTTTTGATTGGGGTGTGCTAACTAGACCTCGTCTTCCCTCTCACATTCCTTTCAAGATTACAGTACAATTTTGTGGTTGGGACGTTCCTTAGATGCTGATAGATGAAGGTTCATCCGCTATTATTTTTTCCTCTCTTGCTTAGCAAGATTTGGGTTATCCTCAGCTTGTACCAGTTACCCAGACTTGGTTTTCTTTTAACAGAAGAACCAGTCAAACTTTAGGGATTCTTCCTTATTTTCCTCTAACTTTGGGACAAAAAGCTGTCGTTATTGACATCATGGTAGTCCAAGACCCCTTGGATTTCGATTTACTCCTTGGGTGAGATTATGTCTATGCCATGAAAGCTATTGTGTCCAATCTTTTTTGTGTGATATATTTCCCCCGCAATGGAAGAATTGTGACTATTAATCAACTTTCGTTCGTTGGCCCTGACTTGACCATCAACTCAATAACCTCCCTAAATGGTTCTTATATGCAGGCAGTATCACCCTTGCCACATGTCAATTATGTGGCATTGTCTCCCACACCTTTAGTTGTCGATGACGATGAGCCTCTCACTGTAAGCTCACTCTCTTATGACTTGGATTCGGTAGTTTACATGGTGATCTCTTTGGTAAGGCTATTGGAGACTAATTTACTTACCCTTATCATGACCATCGACATGTGTTCCTTCCATAGTGTGTTTCTTCCGTCGAGTGAAGATCTCTTGGAATCCATGACCGAGTTTTATCCCTTGACATGATGTCCTTCTAGAGAATTATCCTCTTGGAAGCTATGATCAGGAAAACCATCTTTGCGCATGATTTTCTAATTTCAAGCTCATTAAAAAATGAAACCAGCCTTGAGCATGGTTTTCTGATTTTAATCTCGTTAAAAAATGAAACTAGTAGTGAGGATAGTTTTCGTGTCTCTGTAGAAACCTCTTTAAAAAATGAAACAGAGTTTACAAGCATAGTTCTTGTTTTTGTGTCAAGCTCATTAAAAAATGAAACAGGGGTCTAGGGATTGAACCTGGATTCACGAGCATAGTTCTTCTCTTGTTTCAAGCTTGTTAAAAAATGAAACAACTTTCCCCTCTCCGTTTGATTCAAGTCTAGTATTTGAAGCTTCATTTTATTCACCTTTGTAGTTAGACAAAACGAAGCTTGGGGGAAATGCTTCCAGCCTCTAGATTTCATGCTTAAGTTGAGCCGTTAGTTTCTTAAGATGGGGGCTAAGTACCAACCATCCCTGTATTATACGTTGGGAAGTCCAAGCATAGTTTTATATGGTTCAAGCTTGTGTAAAAATGAAACCACCTACCTCAAGAATAGTTTCCTTTGGTTCAAGCTTGCGTAAAAATGAAACCAGGTCCAAGCATAGTTTTGTTTAGTTTGTAAGCTTGTGTAAAAATAAAATCTATCCCAAGGATATTTTTGTTTTGTTTTAAGCTTCCGTAAAAATGAAAACAATCTCGAGCTTAGTCTTTGTTCTTTCTCATGCTCATAAATCAATGAGAATGTAATCGAGTATACTTTTATCACTTTTTCGGACTCGTAAAGGTTATACGAAAAAGGAAACCCCCTAGAGTATCCTTTAATTTCTTTTCATGCTCCGTAAAAACGAAAAAGGTTGTCGAGCGACCTTGTTCTTTTCACACTCGTAAAATTATTTGAAGAAAACATTCGATGGGAGTTAGGTTATCACTTTTTCGGTCTCATTGAACTAATTTACGAAAAAGGAACTGAGAGATTCCTCTTTAATTTTTTTTCAGACACTCTAAACATGAAAAACCCCTGAGTTTTCTTTCTTTGGACTCATAAAACAAACATCGAAAGGCCCATATGGGACCGAACCACTCCTTCCTAGGGTTCATTAAACATACTCCGAGGGACTCATCCGAAGGATGAGCTTACATTGCAAGCATATGTTACCCTCCTCAAGCTTATGTAAAAATAAAGAGGTACTCACCTGAAATGGTGGGGGGAAAATTGGGAAAGAAATGTATCTAAACTTGTATTCTATGAAAGAGTCACTTTGAACATGACACCCTTTCACTCGCTTTGTGTCTAGGTTGGAAAATCCGCTTGTCTCTTGATCATACTCCTATAAGATTACAAATTGGTCTGTGGTCCCTGTTATTGAGTCAATTTTTCTAAGATAGTTGTCGTGTCCTCAATATGTTCAAAAAATAAGTTCAACCCAGAAACCATTCTATTGCGTCGGCCATTTCTACAGTCCTTAAGCCTTGAATTGTGTCGACCATCCTTGATTCAGTCCTGAATCACTGGTTACTATGATCTACTTCAAATCTTGTTACCTATTTCGTGTCATTGTTGGAGGATACATTAAGGCCCTCCTGTGATGAGTCTTTTACTGTTGACTCCAACTCATTACCCAGGAATTAGACTTAGAAATTAATTGGTACCTTGGAACTTGCATGCCTCAATGGAAGGTTTCCTCTCTTTCGACAGTGGGTTTTCATTATTGACCCCTGATCGGGAGATTTTGTCGAGTGTTCGACTTCAACTCATTAATTCACATTCGTTGGATTGTACTAGAGTACCATGGGAGTCATTAACATTAATGGTTATTTCCTTCGCACTTGTTAATGGTATTCATTAATGACCATTAATCAAGTGGTTTCTACCATGTTCGACTTCAGCACATGTATTCGCATGGTTAGATTCGTACTATAGAGTGGTGGAGATGAAGACCCTTGATCGTTTCTGACAAATTCAGGTTGCGTTGGAGTATATTTAGTTTTTACTGTTGCATAGATCCACATTGTATGTCTCATGGCTATGTTCAAATTTGAGTCTTTAACACATAGATCCACAGTGTATTTTTGGTGGCTATGTTCAGATTTGAGTCATATTGGCATGGATCCACATGGATCTTTGCATCTCAGTATTTATGATTTGAGTCATTAGTATTCTGAGTATGGGAATGCCTACCTCAGTGATGATATATTATTCTACTGTATTTCCTTGTTTGTTGGTAGGTTTCCGACCGACGTGTTCCTTGTTCCCTACACACAGTTGACAATGTATTCCAGCTATCACTCTATTCTAACTTCATACTTTGGGGGGCTCTTTGTTACACATTAGTTTCATCATATCTATGACTGTTAATGATGTAAACCTATATGTTTCCTTTAGATGGGTCAATGGCCTTAATTCCTGAAGAAAGAAGGGAGAAGAACTTTTATTGAGAGAAGAAGTTGTATTTTCCTTTGTAAAAACCTAAGAAATATTTCCACAAGTTGCACTATACACAGGCTGCAGAAATGCCTAATTTCCCCACCTTGCTCTATAGCTAGGTTGCGGAGTTTCCATAGGTTGCTCTATAGCTAGGGTGCAAAAATTCCTGTACGTGGGAAAAACAAGTGTCTTCTCGATGCTTCTAGAAGGAGAAGCTTCTATGGTGAGGTGGCCTCCGAATGGTTTGGATGTTACTCGCTTTCATGATTTAGTGGGATCATCCTAACCTCCTCACCTTATCCTCTTCATATTATAAGAGGAGAGGAGCTCTCATGGAGAAAGTTAGATTGGCTTGTTATTGAGTTTTGTAGCTTGGAGTTTTTGGAGCTTGTATGTTGGCTTTGAGATTTGATTTTTCAAGATAGATTGTGAGTAGTTATCAGATCTATAGTATCAGAATCCATGGATTATAAGTGTGTGGGAAGCAAGGAACTGTTGGAAGGAACCTGACAACATCAAGGCATCTGGTTGTATCTTCCTTCCACATTCTTTAATACATATATACTTTCCTTTCCTATATGAATGTTATTTGTCCATATTGTATGATTCCTTGATCATGTACATAGTTTCATATCAAATAGACTTTGTTATTCTTGTCTTCGTTGGCTTGTGTTTATTGGAATATATTTCTCCATGAACCTCGTGATGGAGCTTGGATTTCATTAGCGAAGTCGGATCTTCGATATTTAAAAGGTATGTTCTAGATCTATCTCTCATTTGATAATTGAAATCTAAGGAAAGTGTAGTGTACTGTCTTGTTTTGTTATAGTTTCATAGTGAAGCTAGTGGGATTGATTTGTGTCTGCACTTAAAAATCAGCCCGAAAACACAATGGAATAAGAAGGATTATCAAGGGAAACTTTCTTGGAATCAATTTGTGAGGACAATATGATTGATTTGAAATTTATACTAATACCAACACCATGGAATACCTTATTGCTTCCTTCAAGATATTGGAAATTAGAACATAAGTTATATAATTGATGTTTCTTTCAATGAATTTTTTATGATTGGTCTCAAGGAGGATATCAAAGATAAAGTTGAGATTTATCACCCAAACAATTGGTTGGAGGCATTTCAACTAAATAATAAGGCACAAATGGTGGTAACCACCTAGACCAAACATCTCAATTTTTTTCAACAACCATGTCCTCCCTTTGTCCCTCCTCCATAACCCTTTAAGGTCCACAAGTTGACTCCAACACAAATGACCAAACATCAATGTCAATGTCTCTACTATAATTGTGATGACAAATTTCTCTAAGGTCATAAATCCTAGGAACATAAATTATTTTTCATTGATATGTCCTCATCTAACACTTCAGGCCATTTCAAATGAAGACATGATTGATCTAAATTATTTCCTAAAATATAACATGTTCTTCATTGTAATGTGTGCTTGTGTTGTCATTTTGGGAGAAAAATGGTTATGAACATTGAGACCTATTACCATGTATTTGGAGTTATACATGAGCTTCAATAAGGAGGAACATTGATACACTCTCAAAGGTCCCCAAGAAAGCTCACCTAGAATCATTATCTATTACCATATGTAAAATATCATAAAGAAGGGTCACTCAAGCATTATTAACCAATTTAATTTCATCCAAGTTATGAATAACATGCCATAAGAAATTCATCTTGATTTGTGGTTGGTTTTGGAAAAACATCACTGGGTCTTTGAAACATCCCATGGATTACCCCCTTTGCATGGAAATCATGATCATGGCATCTCATCGATTCAAAAAATTTAATTACCACCTAATGTGCATCCGTATAGACACCCCTATCCACACACAAAAATGATTTGAAAAGGTTATTCAAGAATTGTTGGAGACATGAGTGATACATCCTAGTATTATCCCCTACTCCTTCCTCATCATCATGGTTTGATGAAAGAAGGCCCATGGTGTAGGTTCCTTGACTTTCACACTTTTAACAAGTTGGGTATTAAAGATAAATTTCCAAGTCTAGTTGTTGAAAACCAATTGAATGAACTTTATGGGGCATAGTTATTCACTAAACTTGATCTTCATTCTGATTATCGCCAAATTTGGATGAAGGAAGTAGACATTCCTAAGACTAAATTCCACACACATGAAAGAGATTATGATTTTTTGGTGATGTCTTTTGGCCTTTGTAATGCCCCATCCACTTTTCATCACCTCATCATTAAGATTTTTTAGCTCTTTCTACACAACCTTGTTCTAGTCTTATTTGATGATATTTTGATCTACAAAACAATTTGGGAGGCACATGTGACACATTTGATCAAGCATTACAATATATCAAATATAACCACTTGTTTATCAAACATTCCAAATTCTCTTTTGGCACTTTTGAAGTGGAAAAATTTAGTCAAATTGTAAGTAGGGAATGTGTGAGAGTTGACCTCATGAAAATTGAAGAAATGAAAGATTGGCCATGCCCAAAGACACCAAAAATATTGTATGGTTTCCTTAGTATTACTAGCCACAATAGAAAAATTGTGCAGAACTATGGTTGAATAACATCCGCAGTAACATCCTTTCTCAAAAAGAATGCCTTCATATGGAATGGTGCAACAAAGCATGCCTTTCATGACTTAAAGGTAGTTATGTGTGCTACTTCAATCTTAGCAATGTCATAATTTAGTAATAATTTCATCCTAGAATGTCATGCCTCTATCAGGGATGATTTTAAGGATGAAAATTTATTTTAAAATGTAGAAACCTTGGCGAATCTTACTAATCCTTCATATGCCAACTATAAATGTTCGATGATATTTTTGTAAAAATATTCAAATTTCTAAGGATTTTATATAGTTTTTATAAATTTTTGGTGATTTTTAAGGTAAAATAGTTTTATCCTATAGAATTTGGGCAAATCATTTTTAAAATAACGAATCTGATTTTTGGAAAAACCATGGAAAATTAGCCCATGAGCAAAATTTATCCCCTAAAATCATCCATGGCCTCTATTAAAAGGTATTGGAAAAGTGTTGATGCAAGAGGGGTACCCCTTGAGTTCACTAGTAAACAATTGTGTGAAAAAAAATTGGCATGTTTATTTATGAAATAGAAATAATGGTCATCCTTCATGTAATAGATACACATAACACTTAACTAATTGGGAAAGATTTCCATATCAATATAGACCATAATTCCTTGAATTACTTTTCAGAACAATGTTTGTTTTCATCAGAGTAGAAAAAGTGGGTCACCAATATGTTACACTATGATTATGAGGTCAACTACGAGAAGGGAAAGGAGAATGTTGTGATGAATGATTAGATAATACCAATATCTATCAAATCCTCCAACAACTATACGGTTATCCCTATACACCTACATGATATACTTGGAAAAATGACATATAATATATAAAGGGTGTATATTTTTGGTGTAGGATTATGTTTTAAAATCATGGGTGTTTGGAGAAATGCATTCCTCTAAACTACGGGTCACTTTGGTTTTCTGGAAAGATATGAACAAGTTAAGTGTTTATTATTTTTGGATAGTGTGTAGAGTTAAATATGTACATTCATAGTTGAATGTAACACATGTCAAAAGAAAAAAGCTAAAATAGTACATACCCCTAGGGAATTGCAACATCTAGTGATTCTTGCAAAAATATGATGAACGTTTCCTTGTGTTTTATCATCGGGATTCCTAAAGTGGGAAATAAATCTATCATCATGGTGGTTTATAACCAATTTTCCAAATATTCCCAGTTTTATACCTTAAAACTATTGAAGATTTGTAACTTCGGGAAAGTCATTCTCCCCAAGAAAGTACAAGAAGACCCATCTACACCATTACAGAAGCCCTGGGAAGAAAATGAAGACCCAGGAAGAAAATTCAGCCCCACCAGTAAAAGACAGAAAAAAAAAGGTAATTTGAAGACTCGAAATAAGAGGTTGGCCCCAGACATGTGCCCGTATTAGTATAAATACAAGACTGGATCATTTCATTTGGACAGTCAGACAACTCCTTCTGCAGTGTGCATAAGGAAATTGCAGCTACAGTTTTTGGTAATTTTGTTATTTCTAGATTTTTGGTATCATGATGAGTGTGCCACACTCAGGAAGGATATTGCTTGTTTCTCTTGGTTATATTATTGAGGCGCTAGGTCTTGGTGATGTTAGCCTTGGGGATGATCTTCTCTGTATGATATTTTTTCTATTGATGGTGATGTATTGGTAATATCTTGGACTAAATTATTCTATAGAAATGTTGTTGGGTTTCCTAAGATAAACTCTTGTGTTCTTGTGTCTACTGTGCATGGTTAATATTTCTACACTTTTCTATTTCCACTGCATTGTTAGAGTTCATATTTTTAGTGCATAGTTTTCTATGATAACTGATGTGTGAAAGTGAATCTTAATATTAATTATAAGGACATAACTATCATATATGAGATCATAAAACATCAACATGGTATCAATTCTAGTTGAAATATTGCCATTGCACAGTTTTTGTTTGTTGTTGCAATTTTTTGTTGCACAGACTTGAACTTGTCAAGCTTGTTGAGAAACTTATTGGAGGATATTTACTTTAATTTTTCCATATATTAGCTTTCCCTAGCCTAACGCACCCCCTAGTGGTCCTACATTGCATCTTGGTGAAAGTTGAAATTTCATCTAAAACCCAGTACTACAGTTGCAACAAATTTCTTTGTGAAGCCCGCTACGCATTTATTGCACTGAGTTGAGGAAAACATTGTGCATAGAGAAAATCACATTTCCCTAGTGCACCTACTGCACTTCTGATTTTGAATTTCCATTAAATTTGAAATTGTAGGTTTTGATTGACATTTTCCTGGACATTGAACTTTATGCTATCTTGATTTTGTGATTTCCTCATGTACTAATGGTGTCCATGAGTTTCAGATTACAAGACAAGTTGGATGGTGTTACAAATTTCATAGGTATGCAGTTATATATGTTTCCAAGTTATATCATTTAGCAGATTATGAGGGTGTTTGTAGGGGATGTACAAGGGACCTTGTCCAACGAATGACCGAAAGGGATCATTGGATCTAGTGCATTCATAGGAATAACACACCCTCCCTAGAAATTAAGAATCCAGGTTTGCATATCAGGTTTGATATTTTTATATCGTTGCATCTCAAATAAATATTGTAACCAGGACAACAATCTTTAGAGTTCTATTACTGCTAAGTACTTTTTGTTATCAAATGTTTAGTGACAGTTGAATATTGTTAGTAAAATAATTATTATGTAAATTCTCACGGTTTAGTACTAATGATGCACTTGTTTGCAATATAGAATCGATCTCCTCTAGAAGATGTTATTTTTTGTTGTCCTTCTTCTAGGCATGTTACCTTGTAAATTCCATCAAGGTTACCATGGAGATTTGGTTTTTTTTTTTTTGGATCGGGAAGGTTACCACAAAGGAATGGTTGGTAACAACACTAGAGAAGTGTTGTTCTTGTTATTTTTTTCTTATTATTGTTATTTTTCAATGCATGTCACAATCGATAGATCTGAGAAAGAGCTATAGTGATGATTGTTCAAGTTCCTATTTTTGTTTTTCTTATTTATATTTTCTATTCATAAGAATATTGTTCTTGTCTGTTATTTTCCCTTGTTATTTTTCTTGTTCCGAGTAGGTCACACGTGGTAGCTTTGAGAGGGAGATATAGTGACGATTGTTCATGTTCCTATTTTTGTTTTTCTTATTTATATTTCCTATTCATAAGAATATTGTTCTTGTCTGTTATTTTCCCTTGTTATTTCTCTTGTTCCGGGTAGGTCACATTATATGGTCTCTAGTTTGAGACATGGATTAGACTATCCAAACATAGATTTGTGTAGATGAATGCATGGATGATTTTAGGGGCTAAATTTCGCTCATGGGCTAATTTTCCATGGTTTTTCCCAAAAAAAGATTTGCTATTCTAAAAATGATTCGCCCAAAATCTATAGGATAAAATTATTTTACCTTAAAAATAGCCAAAATTTTATACAAACTATATAAATTCCTTAGAAATTTGAATATTTTTACAAAAATATCACCAAACATTTATAGTTGGCATATGAAGGATTACTAAGATTCGCCAAGGTTTCTACATTTAAAAATAAATTTCCATCCTTAAAATCATCCATGGATGACCGTATGCATCCATGTACCGAAGGCGAAGAGGATGAAGTTATAACCTTCTAGAAAGAAGGATACTTTTGTGGGATATAAATTGTTTCACGTGGAGATTGATTGTAAAGAGAAGAAGGATTTGAATATGATCATATAAATCCCTCTAGTATAGTTTTTGACTCTTCATATAATCAAGAAGAGTCGATAGAGCCATTTTGGGTCAATGGATCTACCTAGATATGTTGCGGTGACCAAGAAGAGGACAGCATGGTTTCGTGATACCTTACACGATGCAGTTTGTCATGCAGCTCCCCGTGATACTTTTAGGGAGAGAAAAATACCTCAAAGATTCTCGAGTTACATGGAGTCACATCATTGATTCCAAACCTTCCAGTTATGAGGAGGAGCATGTGGCTCCACTAGTGGTGAGGCAGGTGGCCCCACCAAGTACCAGCTCAGAGGGAGCTAGAGTTCAGAGGGTGTCATCCCTTAGGATACAATAGGGAGGAGTAACCTCCCAAGACATTTCATTGGAGATCAGAGTTCATAGGAGATCAACAAATGCAGAGGGAGCAGATGGATCCAAAGGTTGTACAGACTTAGAGGGAGTCATGTTTCAGAGGGAGCATGTTACTCTAGGATCAATGGATACTTGATGAGCTTGGTTTTAACCAAGAATGATGTAGACTCAGACTGAGTTTGATCTTATAGAGAGTCAGTTAGCTCAAAGGGAGAGCCAATCATTAATAGGGAGTTCCCCCTCAGATCTAGGTGAGAGAGAGACATATTGTAGGATTGACAGACATGTGTCATGATTTGAGGAGGCTTCAAGGATATGTGAGATCTCCTGGGAGGATACACTTGTTTAAGTAGATATTTATACAATGACTGAGGAGGCAACCAATAAGGAGGATTGGGTATGTATTTTGTCTCAGTCATAGAGGGAGCAACCAATGAGGTGGACTAGATAACAAGGCTTACTCCAATGGAAGAGGGACTTGGCCTCGTATTTTGAGATGAAGGATCTTGGCTAAATGTAATATGGGATTGGAGGTGTGACTGAGATCATATGAGATATTCCTCAGTCAGGGGATACTGATAAGGTTCGATATGATGGATTGCAAGTCCATGGAGACAAATCTGAAGAAGTTAAGTGATTCTTCTTCATATTCAAATTTGGTGGATCCCACAATGTACAGATAGTAGATTGGATCCTTGATGTACCTGGTTAATGCTAGTCCAAATATTTTCTTTTTGGTGAGCACCATAAGACAGTATTTGGGTGAAGCCAAGGAAGTTCCAGTGGGTGGAAGTGAAGCATGGTACACTTGGATATGGTTTATCTTAGGTGATGAAGTGAGGATGCAAAGATATATATATTCTGATTGAGCAGAAGTAGATAGAGTGAGCACCTTAGGGTGATGCTTCATCTTGGAATCAGTTACAATTTTTGGGATAAACTAAAAGTAGGCTTCTATAGCACTCAGTATGAAAAAAATGGATTATGTCACAACTAATGTCGCAAGTCGTGAAGTGGTACAACTTCAAAATATTCATGTAGGACTTCATCCAAGACATGGTACATAAGGGAGAAGTGAAGCTCCAGTACTTATCCACATATGAGAATATTGAAAGATATCCTGCTAGAGTGGCAATGTTGACTTGACTGAGGATAATGATACATAGGATTAACCATGTCGATTTGGCTAGTGATGAGTGTTGATGTTTCAACATTGGGTAGACATTCTCCCAGATTGGTCATGCACAGGGCTATGCTAGTGTTGATATGACCAAAGAGAGAATGATTAATTCACTCACGGGGCTCTGCTAGTGGTGAATGGCCCAGGTATGTTGATTTTCTCCAGGTAATAGCATCGAGTAGACATTATCCCATATTGGTCATGCACGAGGATATGCTAGTGCTAATATGACCAAAGGAGAATGATTCATTCACTTATGGGGATCTGTTAGTATTGAATGGCCCATAACATCATGCATACATTATCCTAGATTGACCATGCATGGGGATATGCTAGTACTGACATGGCCAAGGGTAAATTATTCATTCATCCACGGGGCCTTGCTAGTGGTGAATGTCCCAAGTATAGTATTTCTTCTTTTGAGGAGTAGATGGAATCGCGATGCTATCACATTCATATTTCGGGACAAAATACATGTGTGGAGATGAAACATCAACATGGCTCATGAAGAAAACCTTTGCATGACAAAATAAATCCAAGTATGGAGAATGCCTCCTTCGTTGAGAGGGAGTGTTGAATATTTGCAACTTCGGGCAATTCATTCTCCACAAGAAAGTACAGAAGACCCATCTACATCAATACAGAAGCCTGAGGAGGAAAATGAATACTCATGAAGAGAAGTCGGCCCCACTAGTAAAAGACAAAAAATAATAAAGGAATTTGAAGACCAAGAATAAGATGTCGACCCTAGACAGGTGCCCAGATTAGTATAAATATAGGACTAGATCATTTCATTTGGACAATCAGACAACTCCTTCTACAGTGCACACAAGGCAATTGCAACTGCATTTTTTTATAATTTTGTTATTTCTGGGTTTCTGGTATCTTGATGCATGTGCCACACTTGCGAAGGATATTCTTGGTTTCTCTTGGTCATATTATTGAGGTATGAGGTATTGTTGATGCTATCCTTGGGGAGGATCTTCTCTGTATGGTATTTTGTCTATTGATGATGATGTACTGGTAATATCTTGGAATGAATTATTCTATAGAAAGGTTGTTAGGTTTTCTCCCAAGGTTAGGTTTCCCAGGATAAACGCTTGTGTTCCTATGTCTATTGTGCATGGTTAATATTTCTAGATATTTTTATTTATGTTGCATTGTTATAGTTGGTATTTTCAGTGCATAATTATTCTATGATAACTAATGTATGAAAGTGAATCTCTTTTTTAATCATAAGGTGATAACTATCAGATATGAGAATCATAAAACATCAACAACAACACCTATTTAAGTTTTCCATGATGGCCCAAGTCTTCATGGATCGTATTTTTAAATTACATTACATGCCAAATTCAATTGTGATGAATAATGATCATTCATTCACTTTTCGACAACACATGTATTCCAACTGAGGATGAACACCTTCGATAACCACTCGATTAACCATATCAAAGATCAACACATCGATGTTTTCACGTGGAAAAACCCCTACGGGGAAACATCCACGGCCCCAACCAACGCAGCCACTTGGAGCAGTTTATTAATGCAAAGAAAACGATTACGCAAAGATTTTACAAGAGAGTTTCTCACAATCGATCATCGACAAATGACCCTCCATGCTCTTTAAATAGAGATCATGGATCAATCAGGTGTTAAGCCACAGATCAATGGCCGTTAAGATCGAGGAGAGTATGAACCGTTGGATCACTCTATGTCGGGAACATATCGTGACCGCCAGATTTCCTAACTACAAATGCATACTAATGCATACTAAAGAAACACACTAGAAAACACACTTTTACCTAATGACACAATAGACCAAGTAGATCTTAACTAACTCCTAAGTGTCTAAATATCCTAACATCCCCCCTTAAGAACAACTTGGGATAGGATTGAAGGATTTACAATAGTGACACAATAGGGGAAGGAAGGAGGCATTGGAGCCTATCCCACCTTAATGACAACTTCCTGAACTTCTAACATAGATCGAAGTTTGGAAAAATTCACTTATGTAAGAGAATTTGTGAAAATGTTTGCAACTTGATCTTTTGTAGGGAAAAAGAGAACTTCAATAACTTGATCATGAATGAGCTTTCTAATGAAGTGCATGTGTAGCTCGATGTGTTTTCTAGTCTGATGTTGAACTGGGTCTTTAGTGAGCTTGATGGCACTCTGATTGTCACACCAAAGGATGGTCAGATGCTGGTGTGGGAATCCAAACTCTGAAAGGATTTGTCAAAGCCACATGGCTTCCTGAATTTTATTTTCCACTGCTCGGTACTATGCTTCTACTAAAGAAAGTGCAATAACCTGTTGTTTCTTACAAGCCCAAGTGACAGGTCCTGAACCAAGGATGAAAACATAACCTGTAGTATACTTTCGATCATCAGGGTCGCCAACCCAAACTGAATCAGTGAAACCAACCAATAAAGGAGTCCCCTCTGAACTGTAATGTATCCTGAACTGAACTGTACCACGAACATAGCGAAGTATCCTTTTAGCTGCTTTCTAATGGCTTTCATGGGGCATTTTCATATACCGAGAAACAAGAACAACAACAAAGGAAATATCAGGATGGGTATGAGTTAGGTATAAGAGGCTACCAACTAACTGACGATATAGGGTGGCATCAACTTTAGGAGAAGTACAGGTGGAAGTAAGCTTGACTCCAAATTGGAAGGGAGAAGGGGTTGGTTTGCAATTGTCCATGTGAAAGCGACGAAGAAGGTCACAAGCATACTTAGACTGGGAAAGAAAAATTCCTTCATTGGTTTGCAAAACTTCGAGGCCAAGGAAATAGTGCAAAAATCCTAAGTCTGTCATTTCAAATTTTGTCTTAAGGCTGGTTTTCACATGGTTTAAAATTTTTGAGTCACTACCAGTAAGGATAATGTCATCAACATAAAGGACAAGTATTATGAGATGGCTTCCTACTTTCTTGGTATATACATTAGGATTAGAACGACATCTAGAGAATCCAGTGGCAATAAGAAATCTATCCATTTTGGCATACCAAGCTCGGGGAGCTTGCTTGAGACGATAAAGAGATTTCTTGAGGTGAAAAATAAGGCTAGAGCCATTCTGGACATAGCCAAGAGGTTGTTCCATGTAGATTTATTCTTGAAAATCTCCATGCAAGAAGGCAGTTTTAACATCCATCTGATGGACCTCCCATTTATGTGAGGCAACGAGGGCAAGAACAAGGCGAATGGAATTCATTTTATCCACAGGGGAAAAGGTTTCATTATAGTCAATTCCTTCAACTTGGGAAAATCCTTTGACAACTAACCGAGCCTTGTGTCTTTCAACACTTCCATTTGATGCATACTTAGTTCTGTAGACCCATTTTCCTCTAACAAGTTTTCTTCCTTTTGGAAGAGGTACAAGATCCCAAGTATTGTTTTCCATTAAAGAATGATACTCTTCATTCCTTGTTGTATCCCAATCTGGATGACCTGAAGCTTCTGCAAATGTCTCTGGATCATGAGTTTCTTAAACTTGAGCCGAAAGAGAAGAGGCTCACTGAAACTCTGAACATGTCTGACATTGATCTGAAGGATCACCGACAAGATCACCAATTGCTTCTCATGTTGAACGAACCCATCTCGGACGCGGTGGAGCTGGTGTTGGTTCAAGTTCAAAGGACTCATTTGGAGGAGGGTGAGAAGGCGGAGGTGGATTTTCATCCCCACTGTTATCATCTGAAGAATAAAATAGATCATAAGAAGGCACAAACGTCGAATATGGCTCGCAGGCTAAAGAAGGCACAACCACCAAATTAGGCTCGTAGGCCAAAGAAGGCACAAACGTCGAATTAGGCTCGCAGGCCAAGAGATTTTCATCAAATTTAACATCTCTTCTAATAATAATTTCATTACAATGTGATTGAAGAAGTTTGTAACCTTTGACATCTTCAGAATAACCAACAAATATAAACTTCTCACTTTTAGGCTGCAATGCTTTCCTTTTCCATCAGGAATGTGAGCCCATGCTATACTGCCAAATACACGGAAGTGAATTACATTTGGTTTAATTTTAGTCCAAGCTTCTTCCGGTTTTATATTTTTAAGATCCTTTGTGGGAGTGTGATTTACTATGTAATTTTCACAGTTTATGGCTTCCACCCAATACTTTAGACTTAATCCCTTAGATTGGATCATACAATTCACCATTTCTTTCAATGTGTGGTTCTTTCTCTCAACAACACCATTTTGTTGTGGTGTATATGGAACTGTGTGTTGCATTTGGATTCCCTGTGTAGTGCAGTAATTTATAAAATTATTGTTCACATATTCACCTCCATTATCTATTCTTAACCTTTGAATTTGATGTCTAGATTGCTTTTCTACAAGGGCCTTGTAGGCCAAAAACTTGTCAAAAACTTCTCTCTTAAGTTTTAATAAGTAAACCCAAGTACGTCTGGAAAAGTCATCAATGAAAGTTAAGAAATACTTGCACCCATAAAAAGAAGGAGAAGAAATTAGACCACACAAGTCACTGTGAACAAGCTGCAAAGGACCCGAGGCGTGCCAACAGGAACTTTTTCAAAACTATCCCGATGATGTTTTCCGAGAACACAACCGGCACAAACACCATCTCTGCATGAAACAAGAGGAAGACCAGTCACCATCTGTTGATTACATAGTTGTTGAAATGAGAGATAGTTTAGATGACCAAACCGCCCATGCCAAAGTTTTCTCAAGTCATCGCTATGAGCAATAAAAACTGATGAAAAAGATGATGACCCAAAGTTGTCAAACTTGTACAACCTGGTAATATCATCAGCAATTCCAGTTGCAAGAACATGATTAGGATCTTTTAGATCCTTGATTACAACTTGGTGAGTTGAAAACTCTACAGTTTTACCTTCACCTGAATGAGTGATTTGATATACTGATAGAAGGTTACAAGAAAGACTTGGAACACATAATGCATCATTGAAATGGCCATTTTCTACTTGTATTGTTCTAGATCCTTCAACACTAAGAGATCTATCATCACCAACAAATATTTTCTTGGTGTTACATTCATTTAGAGTAGA
>ML813820.1:94286-115670 GCA_009831015.1 Picea engelmannii | reverse complement strand
ACCAACAAATATTTTCTTGGTGTTACATTCATTTAGAGTAGAAAATATGTCTCTATCCTTATCCATATGATAAGATGCTCCAGAATCAATAAGCCACTTATCAAAAGTAGAAGTAGAAGGTGTATTGAAGGAGAAACCAGAAGAAGAAAGTGCATGTCCATGAGAAGAAGAAGAAGAAGTAGAATCAGTATTGAGGTTGTGCTTCTTCGTCGCTGCTTCTAAAGCTTCCATCTTCTTGAAACATTTGGACTCATCATGACCATCTTTATCACAAAAGTTGCAATGTCTGTTAGTATTCTTATTTTTATATTTTTCTCCTTTGTCTCCATTAGGAGAAAAAGTTGTCTGAGTGGGTTTGGGACCCTTATATTGCTTGTTGTTCTGGCGAGGATGTTGCTTCTTGGGATTCTTGGGTTTATCTTTTTGATGGACAACTAAGGCTTTGTTGGAGGTACCTGCAGTGATGATCACTCCAAGTTGTTCTAGCTTATCTTTCTCTCTAATCAAAGAATCAAAAAAGTTATCAAGACTGGGTTTTTGATAAGCTTCCCCTACAGCCTCTTGTATGGCATAAAAGGTAGATACAAACACAAAATATGCACTACATAGCTTAGAAAGAATAAGATAGATGCAATGATCTTCGTCTATATTTATCTTACATTCTTCACATAAAGTTCTAAGTGTTTTAAACTTAGATAGATAGTCTTCAATGCAAGAAAAATCACTTAGACTCAAAGTTAGTACTTGATTTTCTAACTGTTGTGCTCGAATAATATTGTGTTTACCAAACACAGATTCAATATTTTCCCAAGCTTCTTTGGGTTTATCAATTGATTGAAGGTGGAACCTTAAATCACGAGAGATGGACATTCTGATTAATCCACTTGCTTCTTCATTCCTATTATCCCATTTGGCTTTGTTATAAACATCAGTGGGTGTTGTTTCCTTTCCCAAGGTAATCTGGTACAAGCCTTTACTTCTTAATAAATCCTCCATATGGGATTTCCATTGAAAGTAGTTGGTGCTGGTAAGTAAGAGATTACTTGTAGAATCCATATTAAATATGTAGATAATACTGATTTAAAAACTGAAACTGCTTATCTGAATGGAAGGAGCTCGAAAAGTTATGTGGTTTTAAAAAAAAATGGCACTGAAAACGAACTTTGGATGTGAGAGTTATGCCCTTTTTAAAAAATGCATAAACTGTAACCAAAGGACCACGTGGTAGTGTAAGTTGCTTTATAAAGTGACCCACTTTTATAAAGAGAAGTGGGGCTCACTTTTACAAAGAAAAGTTGCATGCAAAATAAATAACTCTAAAATAAAATATTAAAGCTACTTATGGTGATTCACTTTTATACTTGAAGTGAAATCCACTTTACAATTTTAGCATGAACTTTTTCAAAAAAAGTAACAAAAGAAAGACTTGAACTCAAGACCTCTTACCTGATAAGGAAACTTTTAACCAAATGGTCTAGCAAAACATATTGTAATGCTCATGAGGATTGGTGTTGTTGTTGGTGTTGTTGTTGTTGTTGTCATTTTTGTTTTCATTGTCGTTGTCGTTGTCGTTTGAGAGCATGCTAAAAAAAAAATATTTTCACACAAGAAAAAAAATTTGCTTCTTGATGACAACAAGGGTTAGATCTCGGTTAGCTTACCCAGAAGATGCACCTTTTTCTATCTGTTTCTGATTTATCAAGATCACACAGGGCGCAGGGAAAAGTGCATACGCAGATCTAAAAGAGTAGCAACCCAGAAATAAAAAAATACAAAACCAAAATACTTCTCTGCAAAAAATTTAAAAAATGTGTATTCAAACTTTATACCTCTGGATCTGACTGTAATGGTCGTATCTTGGGAAAATAGAAACCTTTTCAAGTGAAATGAAAAGTGTTCCTAAATGAAACGAGTGCTCCAGACACAATGGAATAGTCCTCTCAGCCCATAAATGTACAGAAATGACAGAAAATGGAGATGAGGAAACTCAGCTTCACGATCTCAATCTACAACAGGAGCGGGTCTTCAAACAGAATCTGATACCATGTTAGACAACACAGGTATTCCAACAGAGGACGAACACCTTTAGTAACCACTCACATAACCAGATCAAAGATCAACACACCAATGTTTTCATGTGATAAAACCCCTACAGGGAAACTTCCACGTCCCCAGCCAACGCGACCACTTGGATCAATTTATTAATGCAAAGAAAAATATTACAGAGAGATTTTACAAGAGAGTTTCTCACAATCGATCATCGGAAAATGACCCTCCATGCTCTTTAAATAGAGATCATGGACCAATCGGGTGTTAAGCCATGGATCAATGGTCGTTAAGATTGAGGAGAGTAAGAATTGTCGGATCACTCTATGTCGGGAACATATCATGACTGTCGGATTTCCTAACTACAAATGCATACTAATGCATACTAAAGAAACACACTAGAAAACACATGTTTACCTAACAACACAATAGAACAAGTAGATCTTAACTAACTCCTAACTGTCTAAATATCCTAACATTCACTAGCAAATTATGGTTGGAGTTGTTTAAACTATAGGGAATCTAATTAAAATTGATCATGACTCATCATGCTCATATAGATGGTTAGAGATATGTGACACAATTGATCAAGAATTACAATAGCTCCAATATAACCACTTGTTTATCAATATTTCAAAATTCTCTTTTCGCTTCTAGAGTGGAATATTTGGGTCAAACTGTAAGTAGGGAATGCGTGAGAGTTGACCTGATCACAAAAATTCAAGCAATGAAATGGTGTCCATGCCCAAAGACACTAAAAAGATTGTTTGGTTTCCTTAGTATTACTAGACACAATAGGAAAACTTTGCAGAACTATGGTTGAATTACATCCACAATAACATTTTGTCTCAAAAATAATTCCTTCATATGGAATGGTGCAACAAAGCATGCCTTTCATTACTTAAAGGAAGCTATGTGTACTACTTGAGTCTTAACAATGTTAGACTCGGTAATACTTTCATCCTAGAATGTGATGCCTCTAACAAAGGTATTGGAGAGGTGTTGATGCAAGAGGGGTGCCCCTTGTGTTCACTAGTAAACAATTGTGTGATAAAAAATTGGGCAAGTCTACTTATGAAAAACAAATAATGTTCATTCTTCACGAAATATATACATAACACACTTAACTAATTTGGAAACAATTTCATATCAATATAGCCCATCATTTCTTGAAGTACTTTTTGGGACAATGTTTGTCTTCACCATATAGCAAAAGTGGGTCACCAAGAAGTTATGCTATGATTATGAGATCAACTACAAGAAGGGAAAAGAGAATGTGGTGATGATGCATTGTCTCATAAATAAGCTGAGGAAGGGTCTCAATTTATTTATCCTTTCAAGTGTTATATTGGATTGCGGGGGTACACCAAGAATGGTTAGCTAATCCCAAGATCGATCAACTCCTCCAACAACTATGGGAGGATCCAATTCCCCTTGCATGATATACTTGGAAAAATGACATATTAAGGTATAAAGGGCATATATTTTTGGCATAATTATGTTTTAAAATCATGGGTGTTAGGAGAAATGCATTCCTCTCAACTATGGGTCACTCTAGTTTTCTGAAAATATATGAATGGGTTAAGTGCTTATTATTTTGGGATAGTGTAGAGAATGAAATATGTACATTCATAGTTGAATGTAACACATTTCAAAAGAGAAAGGTGAAAGAGTGAAGACCCCTAGGGCATTGCAACATCTACTGATCCTTGCAAAAATATGGTGAACATTTCCTTGTGTTTATCATTGGGATTCCTAAATAGAGCAATAAATATTTCATCATGGTGGTTTTTGACCACTTTTCCAAGTATTCCCAATTTTATACCTTACAACACCTATTTAAGTTGTCCATGATGGACCATGTCTTCATGGATCATATTTTTTAATTATATGACATGCTAAATTCAATTGTGATTAATCGTGATCCTACATTCACTAGAAAATTATGGCAGGAGTTTTTTAAACGATAGTGAAACCAATATAAATTGAGCATGACTCATCACTCTCATATAGATGGTTAGAAATATGTGGCATCGTGTACCTATTTTCCCTTTCATATGTTGTAAAATTTAAAAAGGAAAAATAAAATAAAAGGAGATAACAACCCCCTAATTATATTAAATTATCAATTAAATATAATACCTATAAGGAATGACATCACTTTTGGTTATGTAACACATCATCTACTATCTATTTGAAATTGGATCATTAGCTTAAGTATGAAGAAAATATGGAGATCTGCGCTTGATAAGGGAGAGAACCATGTCTCTCAATACAAGAGGTGAACCTAATTGAGTGTTGTCCATGGATGGGAGCCTAATATATTTCTTCCCTATTTAGTGTGAACAAGTTTGGTGATATCCATTTAAAATATCTATAATCGAAGCCAAGAATGGTAAAAGATATTTCCTTTATACTTGCATTTCTATTTAAATGAACAAAAAGAAATAAAAAAAATTCTAATTATATGGCTACCTTGAATAACTATTTATTGTCATGTTATGATTTTGTACCACCTTGAATTCTTTAATATTATCTTGCTATCTCCACTTATATTTATGATGAGAATTGCATTAAGTAATCATATGTGTCTTTTCTTTCCTTGTAAAAATAATTATTATGTAAAGTATGAATTAGATAAGAGATTATAAATTGGTAAAATTCCCCCTCACATGTGATATCAGAAATTTAGGGAAAAATCACTGCAACAGGGAAAAATAATCATAGTGAAGACACATCACATGGTCAGGGACCCAAAATGGTGTTTGAGAGAGTGCATTCTCACTTCCAATAGATGATATACATCTGTTAGCAAGCAACTCTACTAGGTTTTCCATAATTTGTTGCTCGTAGAGTGTGAATGCTTACAATGAACCAAAAACACTTAGAAGAAGAATGAAACTTGATTGCATGATCTTGTTTCTTTAGGGTAAAAAAATTGAGTCATTTCCCCACGCATAAAATTGAATGCCAATATTGAGAATGGTTTATTTTTAATTTCTTTTAGCCAATGCATAAACTCATTGGATATTACAACAAATTAGAAGTAAATTCTAGGGTAGTCAGTCAAACTGATATGGAGAGATATTCCTTGAACATAATTTCCTTCAATATCGTGTGAAATTTGAAACTTTAAAACTATAGACAAGGCAAAGTTGAAAAGTGGAACAATGAAATGATTCAAGGTGGACAATTGATATAAATAAATCAGTTTCTCATTGTGTATTCCACCCCATTGGTGAAGGTGATGGGGAGACATGGCACCCTAGTATTCCACTCCCTAAGCTCTGAAACATCGGATATCATGCACTAGGACTATAATGGGGATTATCCAACAACCATGCCCACAAAGCATGTTGGCAATTGATAGCATTGGGAGATGCATTATGTTGTTCCTGAGTTTATACTTTAAGGTTCTAAAGTATACTGTCAAGGCATCTAAAAAGATAGAGGAAGTTGAGGACAAAAAAATTGTTGATTAAAGATGAGGGCTATAATTGGTTCCTCAACTGTCTCTGTCGAAATCCCCAGTTTTCTTGAATGATGATATCTCTCTCAATTATTGCCCATGAACCTTCTAACTCACTCCAATTATTTGTTGTCTGTAAGATAGTGTTAAATAGATTTAGAGAAATGTTGGTTTGATCTGAAAGACCGGGTTTGATGTTAGGCTGCTTTGAAACTGGTACTGTCATGAAGGATAAAAGGTAAGGAAGATATAATTCAGTGTTTTCGTTTTTGGCTTCGTTATCTCTATTTTACAATGTAAAGAGAAATATTTTAAAACACGAATTAATAGGATGACTAAATTAAAGGTCGTTTCTTGTATCTAAGTTAAATTTAAAGGAAAGGGAACATGCATGACATGAGGGAAAACATAAAGCTATTAACAAGGTGAGGCATCAATTTAAGAGGAATCTCACATTGTAACAGAAGACTATGAAAGAAGACAATATTAATGAAGCATATGATATTGAAATCTAAACATTTACAGGTCTTGTATCTGCTGATAACTGATACAGAGGAAAAACTATAGATGATTTAAATGACAAGAATAATAATTTCCATTGTAGAGGTTGCACTAAATTGTAGCCAAGCATTCATCAATTAGACATATGAAATAAATATGAAAAGACAGGGGAACACATAAATCAGACGTGACAAAATCTGGAATCTTCAATCTACATTTCTATTAATTCAGAGCTCCTTCCAAATTGCTTTCGTCAAAAGATGTCTTTTTAGAGAAAAAGAAAAAAAAAAACCTTTTTCAGCCTTCTCCCCCTCTATTTATACAATATCATCACTACTTGATGGTTAGCGATCTCCTACGTTTTATGGGGAAAAGGAAAAATAGTTACAAAACTGCAACCTTAACCGTTGCGTGATTAGATTTTCGTTGGTCTATCATTTCAAAAGTACAAGCTTTGGAATGATACTTCATTGTTTAGTTGAATTCTCTCCCTCTTTTGAAGCTATACATTCAAAACCCTTCTCCAAAAAATGAACAAAAATTCCGGGTGGTGTCGGGAGATCTTTAGTTTCAAACAGATAAAACTTTCTTTGTACCTTCGGAAACTGGTCTTCAAAGCCTTTATCGACAAACCTGATCATTTTCAACTTTAAATTAGGTTGTACCAGCCATCTCTCTATCAGGTTGGTATCAATTTCGTTCAACTGTGAAATTTCCGACTGAACCTCCTGTAAGCTCTCTTTGTAGTACAATTGTTGTTTCACAATGTTTATCTTCCCTAGTAGTCCATAGCAGTCATTTCTTTCAATACCTAACGCTTTCTTATCCAAGGAATCAAAGATTCCCTCACAGTCGTCTTTGATATCTTTGGATATCTTCTTGTTTTCGACTATGTTCATTTCCCATGCCTTGATCATGATGTCTCCTCTTATCTGTTCTATGACAGAAAGTTTTATATCTTTGGGCATATCCTTGTTTCCTAAACATGCGACTGCTTTCTGAAAGGTATTCCCTGCTGCTTTAGCCTCTTTTTCCAATAAAATAATATTATCAAGGGATTTTCTTACCTCTTGAAAATAATGTTGGATGATCTCTATTTTGGAGATCAATTGTTGTTGTTCGACTTCTACTTTTGTATGGGCTTCTAACGAGAGGGTTTGAAAAGACTTAAAGTCTACGACACAACCTTCCGTCAAATTCAATCTAGCCTGTAATTGTTTAACAAGCTCCTTTTGCTAAGTAACTTGTACCTGACTTGCTTGTAACCTCTAGTTCATTTCATCCAATCTAGTTTTGAGTGACTGAATTTCTTTCCTTTCAACAACTCTGGCCTGCTCCAAACTTTTATTCGCCTCTTCTCTAATGCTTTTCTCAACATTCTTCAACTGACCCTGCAATTGAGTTATCATGTGGTTACTCTTCTTTATCCTTGTTCTCATGTTCTCCACAGTAAAAAGGTTTGTTGTTGCCATGGCTCCCATAGAGCCTGCTACCTCTGTAGTGAAATCCTCCTCTTCTAGTTTCTGGCCATCTACTAAGACCCTATGCTTCTTCACCATAACCCCTTCTCTCATATATGTTTCTTTCTTTAGAACAACCTTCCTCTTCTTGTTGAAAAAATAATCAGAAGGAGCGATCTCATCTCTAGAAATGGGGGTGAGGTCACCAACATATATGGCCTCCATCTGTGGGAATCTGAAGGTGGACTGTGTTACACATCAATATTACTCAACTGGATAAGTGTCACATGTTCCTCTCAACTGTCGTAAGTGTCACATGTTCCTTACAACTTTCGCAAGTGTCGCAAGTTGTTCACAAGTGTCGCAAATGTTGTTCGAGAATACTGCCATAATAACGACACTAAGGAGGCACTTAAAAAATATCATACACTTGATTTGGAGGAGGGGAAATGGTTAACTGAAGTCAAGGAACTCTTATCACCTGAAAAGAGCCCTTAAAACAAAGTTTTGAAGGAGAGCGCTCCCTTATGGCATCCTTAGGAGCGCTGGCGCTCCCCCGCAAGCTACTGGGGAGCGTTATAACAATAAACCACTTCTCTGAGAGAGTGATACCCATCCTTAGAGTGTTGGCGCTCCCCTTGAGCCTCCTAGGGAGCGTTATAGCGCTCTGATGCCCCTTTTGAAGGAGCGCTATCTAATTTGAGGCAGTGGTTGGCCCGTTGAGGAGAATAAGGGGAGGATTTATCAAGTTTGGAAGGCAGTTGCATTCGAATTCTTGGTTCCATCAGGAGATCCCTGATCTAAGGAGGGGATTCCTCAACTTATTCTAAATATAACTCAAGAGGTTAAGCTTATCTTAACCTATATAAGCAGGCTCTATGGTGGTGAAAAGGGGGAAGAATTGCGAGCAAGAAACCTATGATCTCATAGGAAACACACAGTCAGTCAAAGGAGAGTGATTAGTGAAGCTGTTATCATCTAGGTTGTGGATATTTCGAGCAAGGGTTAGACAAAGGGGACTTGACGAAGCTGTCGCATTCGTATCTACGATTGTAAGTACTGCTATCATTATTCTCATTAATATGACACACTTGGCCTGTTTCTTTCTAGTTTGTGTCTAATCTTACATGAACTTATCATTGATAGATAGATCTGTTTTCAAGCTAATATCAATAGAGTAGGAAGCGGTCGTACTTTGTTTGTCTACAGGACTCATCGAGGAGCGAGAGTTTGGAGCTCGACTCGGAGCATGCAGGGACAAACGTCGATAAATAGGTACCTATATTCTCCTTCCTTCTCATGTATTAGTTTGTATAGATTTGAAAGGAATTTAGTGTCCACATTAAGCACTTTTTGTCTTAGAGTTAGGGTCTAGCTCTTTGAGGCAATCTACCTGTCCGCAGGGAGATTTTCCTATAACAGACTGTAAAGGGGTTAAGGAAGTTATGGGGCTCCCTAGCTCTGTAGATATTATTTCTCCCATAGCCTCAGGTTCATTGACATCAACATGTGATAATGGGGGAGTAGACTTACTAGATTTGAGAGGTGTCTTGGGCCTCCACTCTATTTTTGTCTGTGGATTTTTTGTCTGTAAGGTCTCTTCATTTTGTGAGGACCTCTCAACCTCCTGTAGGATTTTCTCATGATTGACTTCATATTTTGTTTCTCGTCCGAGGCTTGGGGAAGTATCTTCTTGTCTCTGAGGAAGGGTGATTGCTTATCCCTGCAATACTTTGGGTAGACCACTCCGTCTATGCTTCTGGAAGGTCTGAAAACTAGCTTGCAAGTCGGATGACACAACTATCTTGAAAATTAGGTGTCTATACTCTCTCTAACACTTCCTCATAGGTCTTAGTCCCTTTGAACAGGTCGTCACAAGGGGACTTCTCATGTTCATAATCCTTCATATTACAGTGGGTCATGTGTTTTCTCACTAACTCGTAAGGATCGTGCTTCCTATGCTCGAGGTTTACCAATTTAACCTCCTCCAGCGCTGCCGCTTCAACTTTGGAATGACCCAAGTTGAGTAATGAAAATTTCCCAATCTGAACGGGAAAAATTGGCCAAGATTTATTTTGAGTTGTTTTTAGCTCTATCCCAATTCCACCTGTTACTATTTGATGAGCTACCTCCCTGCACACCAGTCTATCAGGGAGGAATTTCGGGAGTGTGTGTGGAGGGATTGAACCCCCGAAAACTCTGATGTATGAAAAATTCTCCTCTATAAACCAATCAGCAACTGTCTTGAGGATTCCTGTGACCAAAACTGAAATGCAGGGAGGTGCACAGCTGTACAACATCTGATGTAGTGGTATCACCATGAAATGAAAATTTTCATAGAATGAGTCCTTGGCGTTTTCTTCCCAAATTTTAGAATGATATTCGTGAATTGGCTCCGGGTAAGACGGATTCCAACTCCAATTCATCAAAGGGAAAGGAGTTGAGAAGCATATAGCATCCATGATGTACGTAGACATATAAAAGGCTATTGGTCGACCGTTAGATCTTGTAGTCTGATATTCCATGACCTCCTTCACTATGTTATTGGATAAAATCTTATCCCAATTAAAACTGTAACCTTCTGATGCCTCATGCAAAAGGGGTACCCATTCTGCAGGGAAATGGGTAGGACTTTTCTTTCCGAAAATTCTACATAACATCATTGCCACATAAATCCTATACTCATTCAATAATTCTTTGGCATAATACCATGGGTGTCAGCCCTGAATTTACCCTCGTTTCTCCACCAATCTTTGATTATGTCGAGATACATTTGGTCTGACTCAAAACATTCTTTCCTTTGAAAATTACTCACGAAATCTTAATTATAAACATACTTGGGACTGGGAGATAATTGATACATTACTTGTACATGTTCCAGTCTGAAAAGGCCAATGACGACCCCTTGGTTGTCCAGAATGCTTCTCGATTGTACGTCAGTTCGCTCTAAGGCCCAACTAATAATGTCATTATAAGTCATAAGTCGTGGTCGTGTAACTATTTTGTGGAGCTCAAACTCTGCTATAACTCGAAGCTTGTTGTCGGCGTCATTAGGGAAATTTTTAATTTCATAATCCAGAGTCTCGAAAATCTACCTCCAGGATTTTATGGAATCGATGGCATGCGATATTGTATCAGATATAACGTCTCTGTCTGGACTTGAGAGTTTTGCAATTTCTTCACTTTTCTTGGGTGCCTTCTTAGGTGCCATGATACATGTGCTAGATCAGAGACCTGTTTATAGAGAAAATGTGTATACAACCAGGTAAACGTGACTTGTTGCAGATGTAAAGGATAATAATGAAGTTCGAAACATAGACCTTATTAACTTTCAATTTTGCGTTATAATGAGTGTACAGACGTAGACGATGAAAAATTAATGCTTTTTAATGGAAAGATATGCCTAGAGATACGCTTTTGTGTCGAAAAATATCTTCACTTATTTGTTATTAATACTGATATATATTGGTGATTTCAAAACTGGAGTTTCAAAAATCACTACCTTCCTCAATCCCTGAAATGTGAAAAGCAGCTTAGTTTTCACTAATCCTGTTTCAAAAGAAAATTAACCTTAATCTTAAACCTTGTTTAGAGAAAACGCAATTTCACATTTCGAAACTTCAGGGATCCTGTGGTCAGGGGTTAAGTCATAAGAAAACCCGAGATCGCAAAATTGCAATGAGATTAGTGAGGCGCTAAGACATGTATTAGGGCTCTAATTAATCCATGTTAATGATTAATTATCCTTTTAACTTTTCAGAAAAACGAGGATCGGGAGTTTGACGGTTGAGAGTTTGAAAGCGCTTTAGTAGAAGAAAAAAAAAACCCGAAATGTGAAAGATTAAGGAAAAGATAATTATGTCTAGGAACTTAATTAATTATGGGTTTAAAGAGCACTTTGTGGAAAGCAACGGAAAAAGTAGCCTCTATTTCTTCCCCCTTTTAATTTTTTTTATTAATATGTTAAACATTTTCGGGGTTTCGGCACCGGGACAATAAGATGGTTGAAGATCATACTTCGAGAAAAATCAAATCACGAAAACCTAAAAAGGAATGGAGAGCTCCGACTCCCCTTTGGATCAAGGGCGGCTCCAAGACTTAGGAAAAGATGAATCTTTAGTTTCCAAGGGTAGAAAAATTTAAACTTCGTGTCAACATTAGGCTCCATCTAGGGATCTCGTCTCCTTGTGGGATGAGAAGAACATGCAGACCATGTGCCTTCATTGGGTAATGGAGTCAAAGATTCAACTCTATGAAATAGATTTTGGAGAAAAACTGAACAAGAGTAGGGTCTCAAGGTTAACCTTGAAAATCTCTCCAAAGACAAAAATTCTAACTATCTCGAGCGGGTTTCCAGTAAACCTCTTCTCCTGAAACTGAGCTTGAAACTGTGTAAGTTAATCAAAATCAAACCAACCATCATATCATCTTTCACATGATTATGTTTGCATCAAGGTAAGTATTTGTGTTGTGTCCAGTAAGGAGAACCTAGAAATCTGTGATAAAATTCAGCCAAAAGGAAGAGAAATTACCATAACATCTTGTAATTTGTGTATAACATATTTTATTAGATATGAGGATATTGCTTCACTGCCAGCGAGCCTGTTCAGTACCCCGGTGAAGTTATCCAACTTTCCACATTGAATTTCCTTTCACCACTTCATTGTTTCCAAGCATTTAAATGTTGAGATGAGGGCAATCAATATAATGAATTTCCTTTCTTCATCTCTTTGAACTAGATGGGGGCAATCAATATTGAATTTCCTTTCACCATCTATCTGTATTCATTTTTTTATTTTTGAAGTGGGGGAAATCAATGACCATACAATATACTCGGGAAGATATCTGTTTGAAAAAGAATCAAAGTTTGTCAACTCATTTAAATAGCTTTGGGTTAATCTTCTCCTCTGCATTCAAAAATCATGGACTTCAAAGAACTTCTTAAGGGAAAATTTTTGACCTTTAGTTCAGGGAACTTCCTTGAGAAAAAATAATCATTTATTCCTGTTAGGATAATTAGTAAGGTCAGGAGTGACTTAAGATGCTCTGCAACTAGGTCTAGGGTTTAGGGTTTTCAGTTTCTTTGCCACAACTCTAGCCTCACTGGGGCTCATGTCTCTGAAGGAAGGAGGGCCGAATTATGCCTCCTACAGCCAGGCCACTGCAAATGGAATCTCTGGAGAAGGTTTGAAACGGCCGACCTTTGAGCCCCCACCAGATCTGTGCTCAAAATTTTTGATGGAAGGAACATTCAAGGATCGGGAGATGGATATTGATCCAGAGAATGTGGCCATACCTGCTACAGTGTCAACTCCTTGGATACCAGGAAAATGCATTCCACAAGTGCCACAGGCCCTGAAATACATCATTAGCTCACCACGCATAGAAGAACAAAAGAAATATATGAGAGACTATGCCCTAGTAGGAAGATTCCTAGGGCTTTGGCCTTCAGAGTGCGATCTGATCAAATGGATACAATACTGGTGGAAGCCAAAAGGGCACTATGAACTACAACTGGTTTCCAAGGGTTTCTTCACAATCATATTGCACAACCTCGAGGACTGCAATCACATTTTTGATGGAGGGTCTTATTTCTATAACTTAGGTGGAATCTTCTTAAGATTTTGGACTAAGAAGTTTAGCCCTGAAAAGGAAGATTTTTCCCATGCACCAGTATGGATCAGACTGTATTCTCTCCCCCAGGAATTCTGGCTGGAAGAGGTCTTGGCTGGTATAGGAAATACCATTGGAATATATGTTAAGTCTTCAGAATCCACCAAGCAGAGGTGATATACCTCCTATGCGCGCATCTGCATTTACCTGAACATAGCCAAGCCGCTGTCGGGATCAATAATTCTCGAATACCATGACGAGGATTGGACCCAAACCATCGACTACGAACACATTCCGTTCAGATGCAGGAAATGCCATGAACACGGTCATCTTTTCAGAGAGTGCCCCCTCAATGTTGCTCACAAAGAAGGGAACCCAGAAGGCGGCAAAGATAAGGACAACTTTGCTCAACCAACAGGAAAAAGAAGACAAGGAGGATGAAAGCAGCTAGCCCAAGTAAGTAAGGATCCCTCCACTAGCAATAAATATGCAATATTACAAGATCAACCAGAGAATCCCTTAACCCTCATAAATCCCAATGGAATCCATGCGGATAATCCTCCCCAATCTATGGGCCATGGGGAAGAACGACCATCACAAGGGAAGGAATCAGATCACCCCTCCCCAGATACGGCTGTGGACCAACAAGATTTTCTGGAGATAGAGGATGGTGACACTGAAATGGAGCTAGAAGAGCAAGAACTAGCTGGGGTGGATCTGGAGCACCTCGAACACGCCTACAGGCATCAAAAACTATAAACCATACCTAGGGATCAATTACGGAAGGTGCACAAGGTCTTTCTTAATTCCTCCGCTGGAGCCACAGCTCGATCTAGCAAGGGCCTGGGAATGCAAGGCAGTCAATCAAAGAATCAGAGAAAAACTCAGAAAGATGAAAAGAAAAGAGGAAGGAAGTCTACCAACAAGATTATACAAGAAATAGGCCACTTCATGGTAAATTCAGGGCAAATCCACCTCATCTCGGATAGCTTTCCTCCTCTCCCCACCCCCCCATCATAATGAATATTATCTCTTGGAATATCAGAGGCCTCAATGGACATAGCAAGCAAAAAATGCTACGAGATCTGATCTTTGTGGAAAAACCAGACATAGTATTACTACAGGAAACAAAGTGCACAACCGAAGACATTGATAGGCTACTCCCCTACTGTTGGAAGCAAGGGGAAGCAATTTCAACTGCATCCATAGGCACAGCTGGAGGACTGGCTATCCTCTGGAACACCAACTCATTGTTGATGGAGAATTTTATCACTACCAAGTGGTCCATCACTGTAGATTATAGGCTTATTGGTTCTAACAAGCCTGGACACCTGACCAATGTCTACGGCCCGACCAACCCAAGGGATAAGCAAGCCTTTCTCAGGAACCTGGAATACCTATCCAATCTAACCAGGCATAGAATATGGATTGTTGGGGGAGATTATAATCTCATTCATAGTCTGGAGGAAAAAAAGGGGGGATCAAGACACCTGGATCAAGATTCCAGTGACTTCAACAGCCTCATAGACAACCTCAACCTCATCGACCTACAAGCCATCAATGGAAATTATACCTGGACAAACAGAATAAATGGAACACACCAAATCACCTGCAAACTAGATCGCATCCTCATCTCTAACTCCCTTATGCTAGAAGGAACAGCTCTGGAAGCTAGTATTTTGAATATCCCTGGCTCGGATCACTGGCCCATCCAGCTATGGTTGGATGTGCCAGCCACTCCAGGGAAAAAACCCTTCAGGTTTGAACAGTTTTGGCTCAACCATATAGATTTTCAAGCAAATATCCAGGATTGGTGGAGGGAGGCAGAGGTCCCCCGTAGCTCCAAGATGTACAGATTCCAGCAAAAGCTAAAGAATCTCAAACAAATTCTGAAACTCTGGAATAAGAAAACCTTTGGCAATATATTTGACTCCCAAAAGAAGCTGTCAGAACAAATGGGGGTGATTCAAAATCAGATACGGTTGCAAGGGCTAATGGACGAGCTTAAATCCCAGGAAGTAAAAGTAAATCAACAGATGGAGGCCAGAAAAGGACAAGAAGAGATTTTATGGAAACAGAAATCACGCATCCAATGGCTCAAGGAGGGGGACCGAAATACCAAATTCTTTCATAGAACCGTCATTCACTGACGTCATACCAATAGAATTATGCACTTAATCTCCACCAATGGTGAGCCCATTCATTCCCATGAAGACCTGGAGATGACACTGATAGACTATTACAAATATCTCCTCATGGAACCATTCCTGGATAGATCTGAAGCCATAACTAAGGTCACGCAGCATGTGCCCTCCCTCATCACCCCAGAGCAAAACTCAACTCTGCTCCGGCCTATCACAATTGAGGAGGTGGATCAAGTGATTCAAGACAGCCCAAAATGCAAGGCACCTAGCCCCAATGGCTTCACCAGCGATTTTTTCCACCATTATTGGCCGATGATTAGGGTAGAGGTATGGGAAATTATTGAAGACTCTCGATCCACATGACAAGTCCTTCAGGCTCTCAATGCGACTTTCCTCACCCTCATCCCCAAAGAGGGGCAGACTCATCATCCTAAGCAGTTCAGACCCATATCCCTTTGCAACATCATCTATAAACTTCTAACAAAAGTGATCGCTCGAAGACTCAAGCCCATCCTACCAACAATCATCTCTCCGGAGCAATCGGGCTATGTTGAGGGCAGACAAATCTTGGACAGCGTCATCCTAGCTCATGAAGTGATCCACTCTTTGTAGAAGACCAGAACGCTAGGTATGCTCCTTAAACTAGACCTCTCTAAAGCCTTCGACAAGATAAGTTGGGACTACATATGGGAAATGGTCCTTGCCTTTGTCTTTGATAAACTCTGGGTGACTTGGATTTTGAATCTAACCTCCTCAGATTTTTTCTCCATCCTTATAAATGGTGTCCCTTCTCGCCCCTTTTCCCCTTCTAGAGGAATTAGACAGGGAGACCCTCTCTCCCCATTCCTCTTCATCATTATGGCCGAAGGTCTTAGCCGCTCTATTCACGTAGCTGTTGCAAACAACTTACTGACAGGCCTACCTCTGCATGGCATCTCCCCCTCTATATCGCATAGCCAATTTGTAGACGACACACTTTTGATGGGCACCCCAACTACATGTGAAGCAAACTCCCTCCTCTCGATCCTCCAAACCTTCTCTGAAGCCTCAGGTTTGGACTATAACAAAGATAAATCCCAAATCTTTTTCTTTAATACGCCCCCCCCGATTCAGCGCCATGTCTCTGATATCTTATGTTTCAACCGAAGCTCCCTTCCATCGAAATACCTTGGCATCCCCCTAATTGATAATTCCCTCAGGAACTCCTCTTGGGAACATCTCCTTTCCTATTTTACCAAGAGGCTTTCTTCCTGGACCCTCGAGGTTCTAAACCTTCCTAGTCACCTCATTCTCCTCCAATCGGTTCTTCAGGCCCTACCCATCTACACCTTCTCAGCGCTTGCTGCTCCAAATTTTGTCCTCTCAACCATTAAAATATTACAAAGGAACTTCCTCTGGAAAGGCCTCAAAACAGGGAAGAAAATAGCATTGATCAGCTGGGACAAACTATGTCAACCCAAAGCACAAGGAGGCCTTGGATTACGGGACCCCTTTATCATGAATAAAGTCCTAAGAGCCAAGATATGGTGGCGATGGCTTAAGAATCCCAAGGATCTCTGGGAAAGGATCTGGAGGAAGAAATATGCACCAAATGTGGTGGAAAAGAACTTAATATGATGGAATGGAGACAACCCAGGGTCCTTAATCTGGGCAGTGGCTAAACATAATAGACAGCTAGTCACCCAACATGCTTTTTGGGAAATTAAAAATGGGAAAACAACCCTCTTCTGGAAAGATTCCTAGCAACAATGGCTAATTTTGGACCACAAGGATTGGGTTAAGAATATCAGTATCCAAGCTACACATGGGGGTCTGAAAAAAGTAGCTGACTACTGGCAAGACAATCCCCCAGAAGATACCTGGTGGTACTGGCACCTTAACAGGGAATGCATGAACCTAGAAGCGCACGTGGATCTGAGACCCTGGCAGGATGAAATGTCCAAAAGGAAAATCCCCAAGCTCACAGGAGAGGATATCCTTTGATGGGGATACCTGCCATGAGGCACCTACAGCATACGAGAAGCCTATCACATCAAAACTCAATCAGACCCTGTACCTATAAGGGAAGTATGGAGCAAAATCTGGAACCTTAAACATTGGCCTAAAATCACCCTCTTCCTCTGGCTCGTTACCCATTCAAGCATTCTAACCTGGGATAACCTCTCAAAAAGAGGTTTTGTTGGGCCATCTATATGTATTCTTTGTGGAGAGGAAGATGAAACCATGAATCACCTCCTCAATTCCTGCCCTTACACTGCTCAAATTTGGGATCAAAGTGCGCTTATTATGCGTACCTCGGATCGCGAAAGAGACAACATCATTGATACAATTACGGACTGGAGAGACCAAGTGTTCCAATCTCCCCTCCTAAATCGTATATGGCAATTACTTCCCAGCTTCATTCTTTGGTAGGTTTGGAAGGAAAGAAACAGGATGGTTTTCAAGAATGTTTCCCTCCCGTGGCAACATTGTTGGAACCAATGTCGCCTCAATATTCTGGAAACTCTCAACCTTCAGCTATGGACTGAAAAAGACTTGATTAACAACCCCTTTGAACTCCTAATCCTTTAGTACTGGAATCCCTTCCCAACTCCTCACCCACCTTTCCCCTCTTCTTCTCCCCCCCTCCTGGCAGCCCCTCCTCATGGTCCACCCCCCCAGTCAACTTCATCAAACTCAACTTTGATGGAGCCCCTAAAGGCAATCCAGGAGCAGCGGGTTATGGAGTAGTTTTCCACAACTACCATGGACACATCATTCTCATTAATGCAGGCTCCCTTGGTCATACTACGAACAATGCAGTGGAACTTTGGGGGCTCATTAGAGGACTGTAATTAGCCAACGAGCACAACTTCACCAAGCTAATTGTAGAGGGAGATTCTCAAATCATCATCAATCTCTTCAGCAGGATTTTAAATGGAGCGGACCCGAAAAGAATATCACCCAGTTGGAGACTCTCAAATGGGCTAAAGACTATCAAGGATTTGATGCAACCCAATCAGGCCATTATACCTTCTCATATCAGGAGAAAGGAGAATCAAGTTGTGGATGAACTGGCTAATCTGGGGACCAACTGGGATGAACCGAAACTCCTCTGCAAAATGTCCCTCAATCCTGATCACCCTATTCTCCAACAATGTATCCGCAAAGCTGGGGAAGTGGACAAACCCCCGAATGGGGTGTTAGTGCAAGCCAAATGGCGCACAGAGGGAGCGCGGGTAGGCCAGCAGTGCAAGGTACCATGTGATCATCTCGTGCCAACGACTTCCGCCTCAACCCTGCATTAACTAGCCTTCACGTCAATTGCAGGACCATTAATTATGATGCACCCGACCTCCATTATCAATTTATCTATGGCTTTTTCATCTGCATTTTCTCCTCTTCCTCTCTCACGGACCGAATCCCACATTCCTCCACTGCCCTGGCCTGGTCTTGACTGGACCTTCATGGTGCTCATAGCCCCTGGCCATCTCCAGGCTATCTACATTTGCCTAATGCACCTAGTCCTTTTCTGTCTTCAAAGTATGTCGCCTCAAAGAGGACGGCCACAAAGAGGCTCTCCATGGAAACCTCCTCGACCTCGAGCCTCTGTATGTCCACCTGCTTTTCCCTCCACGATCTCCTCGCCGCCTCTGCAGTCTGAGCCAGCACCTCTCACATCCTCTACCTCGCCTATCTCCCGGTTTGATTGCTTAGCCATTATTGAAATCTCGTTGGGCTCTTCTTTACGTCATCTTGCCATCCCACCGAACTCCAGAACCATCGATCCTTCCCTTGCACTGGTAACTGGTTCCTCAAGGCCTCCCATGGGGGTGCCACCTCCTGTTCAAACTGCCCGAAACAACACGTATGCGTCTACCGACTCCGTCCTTGACTCGCAGCTGAAAGAGAGTTTAACCATTCTCTATGGTCTGGTCTTCAAACTTCGTCAAGGAATGGAAGACCTCCAATTCTGACTGCAGATTATGGATGGAAGGATCTCGACCCTCCTTTAGATTTTATCTACCTTCCAAGATGCGTTCCCCTCCAATCTAGTAGGTGCGTCTTCAGCAGAGAAACCCCATACAGAAAGCGACGACAGAAATGATAATACGTAGCGTGCAGCAGAGATCGGTGGGGAGAAGGTCAAGCATGAGGATAATGAAGCAGCGACAGCTACAGACCAGCATATGCACAGTCCGCCTGGAGACACCGTGCCAGCTGCCAATAGGGACGAGAGCAATATGGATGCTGACATGCATTTGGAAAGCAAAGGGACACCCATTGATGAGGAGCCTTGGTACGCGACAGTTCTTGCCACCTGGCCAGGTTACTTGCCAAGTGTATGACCCTACAGGGGTCCTTTTCTTTTTAATAGTTTATTCTTTTAGCTGCAACTTAGTCAGCCTAACTCTGTTATATAAGACTGTTAGACTATCAAATGATAAACCTACCCGGCTGGCTGAATTGGTTTCCCCTTTAGTGGGGCAGTTCAATAACTACAGTACAGTTGCTATCAAGTTTTTGTACCTTTGGTCTGGTTTTTTGAAGGCCTTTTATATATAAAACCTCTTACTTACAAAAAAAAAAACTAGTAAGGTCAGGATTAACCTAGACATGTTTATGATCCAACTAAAGTCAAAGAACTTAAAAACACAACCCACTCTCTTTCCTTGAAAGTTTGTTCGAGATTTTTCAAGACCAGAGTGATACCCCTCTGTTGTCAGGAAACTTTATGATTTGACCTCCATGGTCAAGTGGGGAAAGGCTTTACTGTGGTCAAGGGGAGGATAAAGGGGGTTTTTAGAAAAATGTCGTACATGTGACTGTTCTCAAAGATTTTCTTAATTGGCTTTTATAACCTTCTCTTAAGCACCCCTTTTTTATTACTTCAATATTTTTTATTTTTTTTTTATATCGACAGGAATGAAATCATTTGTACTTTTTAGGGCTTTTATCTCGAATTTTGAAATGGGATTTCATACCTTTATTATCTCTTTTATTGCCAGCCCAAAGATTACTCGTTCATTACCTTTTTCATTGTGAGATACTTGATAGGAATACATGCGCATGTCACCTTTCAATACCTCGAGTCCATTGTCTTGTGAGAAATTTTTCCTGTGAATAACATAACATTATAATCGTTAGGAAACGTCATGAAAAGAAATCTTTTTTTTTTTTTTTGGAATCTATACAAAAGCATGAAAACAAACTGGTATTTACAATGAGGATTTAGAAACACATTATCGCATGAAGTGTTTAAGATGTCGCCCGTTTACAGGGGCATTGAAGATGTCTCCATCCAGGTTTTCTAATAACCAGGCATTTTTTCCCTCAAAGGCCAAAATCCTGTATGGACCAAACCAGATCGGGTCGAATTTGCCATGTTTTCCAGCATCTTCTTTCCTAGATTCCCACTTCAGGACCAATTTTCCAGGGAGGAATTCTCTATCTTTAGCTTTCTGATCGAACAAGGACTTCATTTTATCCTGATATCTTTGTAACTTTTCATTTACTTGTGCCCTATTTTGCTGGACTTCGACTAGCTTGTTGGTTGTAGAGCCTGATTATCTTCCTGATTTAGAGGTCTTTTACTTTCAGACGTGTTTATACCCCATGAAGTATTTACACCCCAGAAGTATGTACACTCTTCCACGTGGGGGAGTGTAGAGGGGGGATACCCCCTCTACGGGGTCCGGGGGGGCTATCCCCCCGTTTGGGGGGTCTGGAGGAAAGCGGGCCCCTAGTGGGGGTTTGGGGGTGAAGCCCCCGAAGAAAAAATTGCCGTATAAAAGTATATTGTAATTTCATTATAAATCTGGAACGTTCATTATAAGGTCGCAGATCTAACGATAGAGATTATGTTAGGGTTTTTTGCCCTAGAAGGCAACCCTCTTTTATGAGGGAAATGTATTACGACTATGTATGTTGGCGAGTATTGTGTTCTGAGAGAGGAGACTGTGAGAGAAAGAAGAGGAAGTTACAGCGGGTTTTGTTGTAGGTTGTATCCCTTCATTTTTCTGGATAATAATTGTTGGGACTCAGAAATGTCGTATTTTCATCCACCTTTCCCTTCACTATTCCTTACATTTCATCGCCCAATTAAACCTTCATCATATCATTTTCATAAATACATTTGGGTTTCACATCATTATTTTCCACTTTATTCATT
>ML813820.1:53526-70104 GCA_009831015.1 Picea engelmannii | reverse complement strand
TCTTAGAAGGTTCTACTTCTAGAAGATTCCTCCTCTAGAATGTTCTTAGGTGATGGTAGCACTATATAAAGGGGTTCAAGCAATGTAATGAGACATGAAAAGAATTATTGTATTTGGAGCGGTAGCTCAATAGGAGGATGCCCTCTCGAAGAGGCAAGTGAACAGGAGAGGATCCTTTCCATAATAGGATCCATTGTATGGTGTTTCCCTACCTCAAGGGTTTGATATAATAAAGTTGTGGTTTTCTATATGGTTTCATATATCTTGTGTGGTGATTGTATTCAGATATCTTTGGATCTATTGTGATACTTTGTATTCAGGTATTTGGTTCATAACAGTGTGCATATAACCCTTGTGAATATGGAAGAATCTTAGGCCATTAATCCTCTAGTGAAGATGCCTAGATGACCATCCAACTTGCCTTTCCACTAGTCTTCTTGATCAATGCATTTATTATAGTCATGATATAGTGCATAATGATTCAGTGCATTGATTTAAGAAACAATGAAAGGAGCAATATAAAACCTAAAACCTACAATGAGGCTTGTGTGGCTAATGTTGAAGATGTACAATGGATAAAATTGATAGTGCATTAATTTAAGTGTTTGTACAATCGATACTAAGTTGTTCATGCATTTCTCTTAGTATAATGCATTAATTTCAATGTTTGTACAATGGATAAATCTATTTTAGTGCATTGGTTTAAGTGCTTCATGCATCAATTTCATTATATTGCATAGATTTCAATGTTCATAAAATCAATAATTTTCAACTAAGTTGTTTGTTTAATTCTCTTACTATAGTGCACTAATTTCAGTGTTTGTACAATGGATAAAATTTATTTCAATGTTTTGTATAGTCACAATGATTGATGTTAGAGAAAATAACTATTAATATTGGAAAGAAATAGACATGTGCTATGACTTTTACTGCAATATCTCTATTAAAGGTTTGATTGGTCTTCGATTTCATCTTATTTTTCATATGATCAATTTGAAAAGATGAGAAAGCTATCAAGCATGGCTATGAGAAATGCTAAAAAAGATTGATTGAAAAGATTACTGTGTAATATATTTATTATTAATTATATGCAACCTATTAATTTTTTACTTCTCACCTTCTTCATCATTGAACATTGTTTCTACTCACCTTATTCCACATGTAACTTTTGAATTGACCTTCTTGATAGTACTCTCTAGGTTATATATGATACCTAGTAAATTTCAAATGATCAAATTCATCTTTTATATGTGTGTGTGAATTTCAAAATATCAACTTCATCTAAAATGTATGCATAATGATGATCTTCTAAAATTTTGTGGTAGACGAACCAACCTAGATTCATTTTGGATTTATCAAGTGTCAAGAGAGATCAAATCTCTCGAGATGCAAATTTTTCCTTAAGTTTAGGACTCTTAAAAAGATTTGCACCTTAAGGAATTTGATCCCTTTTGATGCTTGATAAATTTAAAGTTAAGATGAAGATAAATAAATTAATTTATTTAACAATATAGATTCATCTTAATTCCCAATCTAGTAAGTACACAAAAGATAAAAATTACTTCCCAATCTAGTAAGTACACAAAAGCTAAAAAAAATATAATTTAACAAATACTTAAGAGATAATGAATTAAAATGAATCTAAACTAATTTATTTTATCATAATTTTATAATAATATTATAATGTATAGCTTGAGTGGGCCTAATGGTTAAGAACATGTGTTTCCTCTTAAAAGGTCATAGGTTCAAATCCAGAGGGGGGTAGGGTATGTATACCTTCGTAGACTTTACCAGTCAAATTGTTGGGCGGAAGGGGGTCTCTTGTCCCACAAACAAGGAGATCTCATACACCAATTTGATGTGCTGGCTTGGCTGTGACCTAGATTATTATTATTATAGTTCTTTTAAAATTGATAAACAAAACAATTTTGATAATGTCACTTAACATGCTTATGCTTATATGGGTACGGCTCCATTTAAGTGGTGGTAAACGTCACCACCGATCTGGAAAGACATTATACATCAAAATGTCACACTTAATGATAAGTGTGATTAGAAAAAAAAAAAAATAACTACATTTGTTCAACGATAAGTTACGCCATCGTATAATTCCATATTTTAAATTATTTATACAATACAGAGATGATGTTTTAATGACAGTATAAACGATGAGAAACTTTGTTATCTTAATCTCAAAGATATTGTCTTCCACTACTTTGACAAATAAAACTCTATTACAACGTTGACAAAGAAGGATATTTAGTTGGTTATGTTATTTATCTCATAAATTTTAGGAGGATGTAAACGTGGTTTATCATTATCAAAATAATAAAGATTATACTTTTTATCTTAATGTTAAATTATTAATATTTATATTTTTAAATACAGTTTTTTAAAAATAAGTTAGCTACTTAAAATAAGTATAATTATATACAATAAAAATTATACGCATTACATTCATAGGCAGCCCCAAAAGAGACTGCGCTATAATTATTAAAAAAATGTATGTCTCGTGTTATATCTCTCAATGGGGAATTGTTTAAGGGTTTCAAATTAGAGATTAAAAGACTATGCTTAGACATAGAGAAAGACCTCTTAAGGGGGTTGATTTAAAGTAATAACCAAAATAAAAAATAGACCCAAACATAAAGACTTGGGAGAACTAGATATCAATCCGAAGAGTTCAAATTCACATTTATTCGCAAATGATATCTCTCTTTTGGGCTCTCTCTGCATCTTTTGGAGTTGTTGTAATGACAATAACCACTGCGACTTCTTCCTCAATTGCCATCCCTACTTCCTGTTCTACTTCTCTTGTCTCTGCATCTTCCTTAGATTTTGAATTGTCCCCACCGTGAGATTTAGAGCCCCATATTGCATTAATGAGAATTTCACACTTCTTGTCTAGTTGGTCCAGCGTGCTTAAAATCTCATTATCATGGTGCCCTTGTAATTCATTTTAACCAACAGAAACAACAGAGCATGAACAAAATTCAGAGAAATATAAGTACGAAAAAACAAATGCAAGAGACAATGAGATTAAACCTATGGAATATAACCCTTGTATTGACAATTCCAAAAGAAAGAGAAATGTTCACGGGTGTCTTTGAGGCAGAAACTTCCTTTCATTATAGCTCCAATACAATAAAACTCCTTAACAAAATATTACATAGCCTTTTAGCTTTATAAATAGTTTCATACTAGCAAAACCCTATATAACCCTTGTATTGAAGATTCCAAAAGAGAGAGAGCAATGTTCATAGGCCTCTCTAAGGGGGCAATATCCTTTGAGTAGAGCTCCAATACAATAACAATCCCTAGAAAAACATTACATAGACTTTTAGCTTTATAAATAGTTTCTTACTAGAAAAACCCTCGCTTCTTGTGGTCCCATCATTAATGAGTACCATGTTTAATGCAGAGGTAATTGGGCTGCAACACACACACAATTACAACACACACCCTGCTACAGACTGTACAATGGAAAAACAAAACAGAAATACTTTTTCCAAATAATGAGGAATCCACTAGAAACTAAACACTCGAAAACCCATGAATTTCAATAGCATTTGTTTATTAATTCAATGCAGAGAACAAATTTCTATATTACATCGAGCCTGAGCTAAAAAGACCTCCATGAATTTTCACTTGCGTGGATAAAAACCACTACGAAATCATTCAAAGGGTAATGGTCTGCATGTATGGACTGAGATTTTGTTTCTCCCTTCTTGTGTGCTCAACCAATCTGGAATCTTATTGTCCAGTCCATGTTAACGGGTAAATCAGTAAATGCAGGCATGAACTAATCCCCTTAGATCCACCTGGATCTAGAACAAAACAAGACGGAACAATACACTTTCCCTAGATTACGATCATTGAATTTTAATTACCAAAGGAGGAATATATAACGTACCTTATGAATCGCTTCCTTATATCTTTGTTGATCCTGCTTTGCGCCAATGCTCCTATGAGATCAGATTTGTAATAACACAAATCAACCAATGTGAAAGCAGCAATAGGGAAATTCAATGACAACCTAAACATGTGATCAAGGAGTCATGTAATAAAATATCAATCATTTTATGGGAAAGAGACATGCCACCATATTATATTAATGAAAGGTAGAAGATACAACCGAATTGCCTTGATGTCGCAAGTTCCCTTTCATTGGTCCTTCATTCTGACACACACATACATTTGCTCCGATATTTGCATGAAGATTCCTCTAAAAAACGTGATAGATGAATGGAGACCTCAAGCATCGTTTGAAATGGGATTCTTCACATAGACTTCAATCTATTCTCTCTTCAGTCTCTATGCTCCTTTATGCTTGTACCTCTAACCTTTCCCATGAGAAGCCTATCATTATATAGGAGAAGCTAAAGTGGTTAAAGAGATGAGGATGATCCCATCAAATCAGATAATTCAGTAGGATCGTAACCACACGGATGCCACTTCATATTTCTAGAAGATTCCACTTCTAGAAGCTGCTAGAACTTCTTTCCTCTTTTAGTTTTAAAGTGCCGCCACAACCTGCATATATATCAGCCTGCAGAAATCCCGCGGACTGGCTATAGTACAGCATGCAGAAATTAGGGATTTTTGCACTGTGTAAAGGGAGCTGCTCACGGCGGCCTTCCAAAAATGCATTTTGCAAGGGTGGAAAGAGGTTTCTTTTCTTAGGAAAAAGATTATATTGGGAACCTGAACACATGTTTATGTAATCATCATCAGGGTGACCAAAATAATGTGTAACAGAATGCCCCCCAAAGTATGAGACTAGAACTCGAGATAGCCGAAATACTTTGTAAAATAAGCATGTATGTGTCAAGAACTAGGGGCGCACCAATCAGGAACCTGCAAACAGTCAAGCATCTGTACAATATCATATTATGTCTGAAGTAGGCATTCCCATGTCCAGACTGTAAATGATTGAAATCATAAATGTAGGTCATGGCCACCAATTATACAACGTGGATCCATGTCAACAAGATTTTGCATATCCATTGGGAATACACTATGGATCCATGCATGAAAAACTCAAGTATGAACATAGCCACGAAACATACAAAGTGGCTCTATGTGTCAAAACAAATCCCAGATAAGCCTTCACAACCTGGACCAAAAATGATGAAGTCTAGGGTCTTCAATCCATTGTCCGTTAGTATGATTCTAGTCACGTGATTACAGATGTTGAAGTCGAACGTGAATAGAAACCACTTGATTACCAGTCATTAATGAAAATTGTTAACAAGCGTGAGGGAAATCACCATTGATGTCAATGACTCCCAAGGTACCCCAGTACAATCCAACAAGTGTGAATGAATGATTCGTAGTCGAACACTTGACAAAATCTCGCGATCAAGGATCAATGATGTAGATCCACTGTCGAAAGCAAAGAACCTGCCATTGAGGCATGCAGATTCTAAGGTATTAAATAATTTCTAAGCCTTTTTCCTGGATAATGAGATGAAGTCGACAGGAAAAGGATCGCCACAGGAGGGCCTTGATGTATCCCCCATCAATGACACGAAATAAGTAACAGATTTAGGATAGAGAAAAATACATATGTGACTTGGGACTAACACAGGGAAGGACGACATGGTAAGAATGGACAATTGCAGATGGTCGACTCGAAAGAAGGTTTCAGTTGAACTTCTCTTGAACATATGAATGACACTACAATGATCTTGGTAGTATTGAATCAAATTTGACTTGAGATATGAACTTGCAGAAGGTCAGACAAGAGACAAACGGATTACCCAACCCAGATTCAAATAACGAAGAGGGGTGTCATGTTCAAGAGCGACGCTTACTTCCATTAATACAGATACAGAGACACATTCCTTTCCCAAATTTTCCCCCACCATTTCTAGCGAGTACCTCTTTATTTTTACGCAAGCTTGAGGAGGATAACATATGCTTGTTGATGTAAGCTCATCCTTCAAACGAGTCCCTCGGCGTACATTTAACGAACCCTAAGAAGGAGTGGTTCGGTCTCGTATGGGCCTGTCAATGTTTGTCTAACGAGTCCAAAGATAGAAAACTCGAAGGTTTTTCATGATTATAGAGTCTGGAAAAACACTTAAAAGAGAACTCTCTCAGTTCCTTTTTTGTAGAATAGTTCGACAAGACCAAAAAAGTGATAAATTATTTCCCACCAAACGTTTTCTTCAAACACTTTTACGAGCATGAAAAGAACAAGGTCGCTCGACAATCTTTTCGTTTTTAAGGAACATGGAAAGAGCTTAAAGAATTCTCCATAGGTTTCGTTATTTTCATGTTACCATGATGAGTATGAAAAGACGACAAAAGTATACTTGGTTACATTCTCATTGGTTTTCAAGCCCAAGAACGAACAAAGACTATGCTCGAGGTTTTTCTAAAAACCTTAAAAAGTAGTCGTACATGCGACAAAAATAGAATAAATCATAAAAATTGTCCATAATTCGCTGTCCAAAGTCCTGAATTTCTTCCTGCAAGGAACAAAACACTTACAAGACCTTTAGAGTTAATGGGTTCTTTGACCAAAATGTATTTATATAACACAAAATATTAGAAAAAATGATAAAAAAGTAATAAATAGAAGCAAAAAGTCTTTTTCCCCATTTTATTTTCACTTGATCAAAAACTTACCAAAAACCATTGTTTTTTACCTCAACTTCGGTGATGGATTGCGGAGGCTACAGGGGATCATTCCACAAACAGATTGTGTAAAAGAGGTAAGCATCTCATCTTCTATCTTTTTCAGCGGATTAATTTTTGTTTTTGATGGTAAAAAACCAAGATGTTTTTATGATTTGGGACTGCTAGTCGTGCGTTGGGGCCGCCGCGAGTGGCCTATAACGGGCCCTGTAGAAATCAATGATTTCCACAGGTGTGTTAAGGCACACTCACGAAAATTCCAAACTGCATTTGAATTTTAGTCGTGGTGGCCAGAAAACTAAAAAGAAAAGTGAACGTTGACTCAATAAAAATCCCAAAAAATGTTGAAAAAGTGTGCTAAAGATCTTTTATGTTTCCCATGCAGGTGTTTACTTGCAAATATGTTGGAATGGAGAGAGCGTGAGCACAAAGAAGATGATCTTATGGCTTTAAAGGATCCAAGGACTGTAAATGCACTTCGGCAATGTGGTCTATTAAAATTCTTCAAAGTTTAGGGCATGAGAGCCCAACAGAGATTACTAGAATATCTTGTTCATATGTGGGATTCAGAACAACAAGTGTTCCATGTGGGTGTTCATGTCATCTCTTTGGATATTGAGGATATTTATTTCCTGACAGGGTTGTCACGTCGTGGGGCACACGTGACTTTGACAGGTGGTCGAGGTGGTGGATTGCCCATGAGTGAGTACATTCGTGAGCATTGTGAACCTGATGCTGAAAGACGTAAAGGAAAAGTAGCAATCCGAGGTGTGAGAGATTTGACCCTCAGGACCATTTTGTTTACTATTGCATGGATGGTAGGGAGTGCTTCGCCACACATGGCACTCCAAAGTTACTTCCAATATGTTATTGAATGCTTGGAGCCTCGAGTATTCAATTGGTGTGACGGTCTATTATGCAGCATGGAAACTCAACTTACGAAAAGAAATAATGGGGACCTCAAATAGTTCGGTTATGGGTCTATTTTAGTATCTTTCTTCCTCAAAAGAGTTCCACACCTACACCTGCAGGTGGAATGGGGAATACCATCCCCGAGAGACCCACGAATGAAAAGATGGTGTGATCTAATGACATGCAATGTGGCAAGCCAGATTGTGAAGTATGATGATGCATTCTTCAATTGGTTGGGACCGCAAATCCTGATGATTGATGATTATGCTTACGCCAGTCTAGATTTTCGGGGTGATCCAGATTTGGTTCTCCCTGCGAGATCTCAGTGGGGAGATCTAGGTAAGAAAGGAATTTGTGTTTTTATAATGTTTTTAGGAGTTTTTAAAATATTTAATGTTTTTGTGTCTCCAATCGAAAGACTAATCAAAATTTTTTGATCACACAGATGTAGGGCCACATCGACCCCCGGGGTCCTCTCCTATTCATAGGCAAGGAGAGGCACGCATAGTGGCTGGATGGGATGCCAAGGATTATGATGCGATAGAGCAGAACCTGGAAGGCTTGACGACAAACATCCCTGATATATCCATCGAGGAGATCCCGAGGCATTATCAATGCCATACTATAGGCATATCTGACTCACTTAGTTGGTTACTACGCAGGGTAGTGAGAGCAATAGTATGCTATTGTGAGAGGCATCCATGAGGCCATTTTGTAGAGGCCATGGGTTCTATATTTTGATCTTCGGATGAAAATTCTTTTTGTAAACATTATATCATTATATAGACAAACATTTGAGACATTTGTAATTCCAATCACATTTCACATATTGTACAAAGAGCAGAGTAATCCGGTAAAAGCCTCGTGTCTATATATATATATATATAGACACGAGGCTTTTACCGGATTACTCTGTTCTTTGTACAATATGTGAAATGTGATTGGAATTACAAATGTCTCAAATGTCTGTCTAATACATAATTAGCTAGAGCATCAGTTAATGTATTTAGACATATACGAATGTGTTGATATTCAATATAATCAAAATGACGTTCCAAGAGGCGGATTCGTAAATATACCCATAATAGAGTAGGGCTTTGTATAGTATAGACATTGTTTAGCTGTAGTACTACTAGCTGCGAATCAAGTCGTATAATGAAGCGACGAATCCCAAGGGAAATAGCACTAGTCAATAATTCGATGACCACGCTATACTCTGCAATATATTGGTTGCTTGATCGAGACAAAAAACTTGTAGACAAACAAGTTCATTTGAGGGTGCATAGATTGCCCAAGCACCAGAAGCTAAATTTCGGGTACTACAACTAGCACCATCGGCGAAGCCAATATAAGGTAGCGAAAACACCGGCATCTGGAGACCAAGCACAATGCAGGGTAAGTAGCCAGGGGTAAAATTCAAAAAGCAGAAACACACTAAAGTAACACACAAGAGTATGATACAGTAAAAATACAAGTGCTTATGCAGAGATAGGCTAAGTGTAGTACTTCTTCAAGTAAAGCCCATTTCTAGGTTCACTCAAAGGAACACCATCGTAATCTACTAACTTGTAGGCTCCCTTCTCCAACACTCTCTTAACAATATAAGGGCCTCGCCACATAGCCTCAAATTTTCTGGCTCTTAGCAAATCATGATATTGTTCATAGAGGAGAACTAGATCACCTTCAGAAAACACGCGTGGCTTGACATGTTTGTCATATTTGGCTTTTACGCATTTCTTCTGGGTTTCAATAAGTAGGGTAGCATCGCGACAAGTTTCGTCCAATTGCATAAGATATAACAGACGTTCGTCCTCAGCAGAGGTGTTTGGGAGAAGTTGTACGTCTAGTTTTAACGATGAAATTTCACATTCAATCAGTAGAACAGCTTCTAAACCATACACTAATTGGAAAGGTGTAAACCCCGTGGCTGACTTCACGGATGTCCGATAGGCCCACAATGCTGAGAACAACATTGTGTGCCAACTCGTTTGTGAATTCCGATAATCCATAGAAGCATGGTAATAAGTACTTTGTTTATTGGTTTGACTTGGTCGTTGGCTTGTGGATAGTAGGGGGTTGAGTTTTCATGTCGAAGACCCAACTTTTCCGTAAGCTTAGACATCATAAAGTTTCGAAAGTGGCTATCGTGATCTGTGACAATAGCCTATGGGATTCCAAATCATGTAATAATGTGATTGAAGATGAATAGGGTTGCAACTTTACCTGTGTTGTCGAATGTAGGCATCGCCTCGACCCACTTCATGAAATAATCTATGGCTACAATAATGTAACCATGCCCCCCGACCGAGTGAGGGTTACATTTCATGAAATCGATGCCCCATTTAGCGAAGGGTCCAATGGAAACTACAGGATGTAAAGGAGTGAGGTGATATCTTATTTTGTGATTGTATGTTTGGCAAGCGTAGAATTTTTGGACGGAAATAATACAATCTTTGAATAGGGCAGGCCAAAAATACCCATCTCGTAAGATCTTTTGGGCAGTAGCATACCCAGACATGTGACCACCACATGCTCCAGAATTGCAGTCATTCAAAGTTTTCTCAGCCTCATCATAAGTGAGACATCGTCGAAAAACAGAGTCAACTCCACGACAATAAAGAGTATCACCAAGGACAATATACTGACGGGCTTGGTAATGTATGTGACGATGGTCAGTACTAGACAAATCAAGCCGAAAAGTCTGAATCTAGAGATATATAATGATATCTCCATACCAAAGGTCATCGGAACTGATCAGAAAAAGGGATTCATCGGGTAATGAATCCTCTGCTACATTTTCCATCTCCGAACAGGGAAGGTCACATATCAATTCAGCAAACACCAGGGATTTCTTGGACTTAGTGCATTCAAACTCTAAGTAAAAATCTTGGAGTATCACAATACATTTGGATTATTTTCCCCCTAGCAACTGGTGGGTAAGAATGTGCTGCATGGGGTTGCAATCGGAAATCACTATGGTCTTGTGTAAAAGGATATAGTGTCAGAAATGTTGGACATATTGAATGGCTGCCAATGCTAGTTTTTCAACATGTAAATACTTGGCTTCGGTAGTCGTGAGACTCCGACTCAAATAATAAATAACATGTTCGTCGTGAGAATCATCCTCTTGGATGAGAACCATGGCGATGGTCGAATCCGAAGCAGCGAGATAAAGGAAATAATCTCGACTATAATCAAGCGGGAAAAGTAGTGGGGTATGGGTTAAATTCAATTTCAAAGCGTCGAAGTCTTTGTTGGCAGTGGTTTCCCATACAAATTCACAGCCTTTCTTTAATAGTCAAGTAAATCCGAGTGTTAACTCAACATAGTTTGGGATAAAATGACGTAGAAAGTTTTCCTTCCCTTGAAAACTTTGTAGCTGGCAAAGTGAAGATGGGGGAGGGAGATTGAGAATGGCCTCAACCTTCAAAGGATCTACCTTGATCCCTTGACATGACACAATAAATCCTAAGATTCGGCCAGACTCCACACAAAAAGCACATTTGTGTGGGTTTAATCGTATACGATAGAACTGACAGCGAAGAAAAATGGCTTGGAGGTGGGCCGGATGATTACTACGATGCATGGAATGGGCTGGTAGGTCATCTAAATATGGTTCTACAATGTGATTAATATCATGGAAATCATAAGACATAGCACGTTGAAACATGACACCGACATTCTTTAAACCGTAGGGCAGTTTCCGGTAGGCAAAAGTGCCCCAAGGACAAATAAAAGCGGTTTTGTGTTGATCTGCAGGTAAGATGTTGATTTGATTATATCCGGATAAACCATCCATTAGAGAGAAGATTTCACTTACGGTGCAATCGTCGACGATTTGGTCAATGAAGGGGGTGGGAAAGTTGTCTTTAAGACAAGCTTTGTTGATATCCCTATAATCAACACAGACATAGATCGTACCTTGTTTCTTGTTAACCAGAACAAGATTGGATACCCAAAGCCACAGGATAAATAAAGCCAACTTTAAGAAGTTTTTCGACTTCAAGCTTGATAGTGGCTGCTTTACGAGGGTGGACTAGTCAAAGTCTTTGCCGGACAGGTTTAGTGCCTGGGTATGTCTTTATTTCGTGTACAACAATATTGGGGTCAATACCAAGCATCTCTTCATAGCTCCAGGCGAAGACATCATGAAATTATTGAAAAAGAGATTTATACGTGGCAACTTCATCAGTGGAACACGAAGCTCCGATGTGCACATTCTCAATAACTCCAGGTTTGATAGAGATGTCGAGGGGGATGGTGGGTAAAATTTTTCTTAAGTTCCCTTCGTATAACACATCATGTGTGGAATCAGGAATCGAAGTAATAATGACAACGGTCGACGGAGTTGAAATCCATTGGTAACTCTCGAGGGTGTGTTGTTCCAGGAAGACAATGGAACGATGATGCCCATCGTCCCAGGGAGTGTCCTCCATGGACATAACCGACATAATCATCTCATCTGTGGGAAAAATCACGTGAAAAGGATCAAGAGATGAATCGCTGAGAGAGGGGGTAGAGGGGGATGCCGATTGAATGGCTTGGTAAGCATATTCAACTGGACTTAAGGGCATCTGGTCATCGTAGTGAAGACAATCACTAGGTGCGGGTACTACCCATGGGTCAGAAGACATGGGAGTGTTGCAGTCGAAGGTGGATATCATTTTAATTGAGGCAACCAAAGTAGGTGGAACATCAGGTGGTGGGGTGGGGAAAGTACCCATCAGAGTGGAATCTTTTAGTAGACCCACACCATTGTCATACCTAGGTGGGGTCTTTGCAATGAAAGGGACGTTGCTGGTACATGTATCAGAGTTAAACAAGGCCAGTTGGTCTACTATTACTACCTTTCCTTGGTATGGAAAACGTACGACACAAAAAAGAGTGGACACAACTGCACACATGGAATCAATCCAGCTGCGGTTGAGTAAAAGGTTGTAATCGAGAGGTGCATCAAAGACCTCAACTTCTACACTGATTGATTTGCCTTCTAACATGATGGGCAACAAGGGAAGGACACCGTAAGGTTTAAATCCAGAGCCATTAAAGGCTTTGAGCGTGTTGTGTGATTCAGTTAAGGGAGGAGAGTCAATGGCTTTCCAACAAGCGACGAACATGGCACATGTCGAGGCACCCTCGTCGATAACTGTTCTACAAATTTTCTTGTCAGAGACAACAACTTGTATTTGAAATGTGAGCTGAGGGGGAAGCCTTGGAATGTGATCTTCCAAGTCAAAAATTATTAAATTTGTATATGTAAGATCGATTCCACCAATAGCTTTCAATAGTGCCTTCAGTTGTGTAGGACAACTCTGAAGGACTTTGATGGCTGACATCGCGGATGGTGCTTGGGCCAGATCCTCGACAACACTGTAGTTCTGGGCAGCATGCGCATGAGGATTGAAAGCAGACTTTCGAGCAACACCCTTTGGGGGAGGGCGAAGAGTTGTATCTAGGCTCGGTTGTTCGAGATGAAGAGGACCGTTGGTAGGTGGAGCGGAGGGAGATGGTTGAACCAACGAAGGTGCTATTTCATCAACTTTCTCCTTGGAGGAAGAATAATCTTTGGCTCGAGTGGTAAGTGTGATGTCATTCTTCTTTGAATCACCAGTACACATTAGGACATAGGAAGTAGTGGAGGGGGAAGGTTGGTCATGAATGACCAATTGGGTCTACTGTTGAGAAGGGAAGGGTTGCGACAACACGACCGACGTAGGGGGTTTCGGGGTCCCTTGAAGGAACTTAGTAACCCCGGCCCTTCATGGACAATCCTTAGTGTAGTGATCATCACCATAGATAAGACAAGTTTATCGAGGTTTGCGCTTATCCTTATCATCAACAGGTTGTGTTTTGGTCTTCTCAGATTGCAGATTATTTTTATCCTCCTTATTCTTACCCTTCCCTTTTTTGGATTTATTCTTTCCGGCAGGGGTAGATTGAATAGAGTTCACCTCAAAAGTCTTGTCGGCGGGAGGAGTAAGAGATGGAGCATGTTGAACATTAGAAGCAACAGACTTGGGGTTGGTGGTAGAGGCTTGTGCAGAGTGGGGTTGAGCATGAAAAGCACCAATCACACTGTTAGTTGCATGAGAAGCAGCAGGAGTAGTTGAAGTAGTGGTAGTAGAAGGGTGAGGTGCATCAGGGAGTAAATCGTAAAGAGTCCCCGTTTGTGAGTAAACGAGGTCGAGGTATTGAGCACAATTGATCGCCTATTCTTCTGTGACAACTCCACCCATGGCGATGTCACGAGAAATGTCATTCACGAATGATTTCGTGAACCACTCTACCAGTAACTGATCGGGAAGCTCGAATTTGATTAGAAGTCATCTCCGTCTCCACTCATGAATGTGATTAGAGATATGAGTGGCTTTGGTTTTCTTGAAAGAACTCAAAATTCTAGTTCCCATTTCGTAATGGATTGGTAACTGGTAGTGGGTGAGGAAAGCCATGGTGAGGGTGTTAAAGTCAGTGAATAAGCCTCGTGGTAATTCTATATACCACTTTGCGGATGAACCCGTGAGAGTTTGCTAAAAAAGACATAATCGAATAGAGTCATCCATCAAAGATTTGGATGAACACCAATGGTGGAAAGTCATTACATGATTGTTCAGGTCCTTTCCTAGTTTACCATCGAACTTAGGAATGTCATATGGTAGTTTGGCCAGTATTACGGGCCATTGAGGAGAGTGACTGATAGGATCATTTAAAATTCTAGACAGATCAGGGAGGTCCAGGGTGGCTAAGAAGGGTAACTGTCTATTCACGTGGGGGTACTGGTGACTTTGGGGAGGAAGTCCAGTAGCTATACCAGTAGGACCATAAGCGGTTTGCATATAATGCAAAGATCTGGGCAGATTCGGTTGTTGGTGCGGAGGCATGTAACCTATAGGGTTGTATTGGTTAGGGTTGTTCCCTTGAACAAGGACATTGGGTCGAGCGTTTGGGCCCCAAATTGGATTGGATGGACCTGGATATGGTTGGCCTGTACTAGGGGGTATGAAAGAGATAGCTTGAGGTTGTTTCCCCCTAGTCGGTTGAGGATTATTTTGGGTAAGATAGTTCCAATACTGGGCCAAGGCTACAAGTATGTTCTGTTCATAGGGTGGGGTAGGTGGGGATTTCCCTCCAATCGAAGGTTGTGTCCCAATTGGGATTTGACCTCCAAAAGGGGATTGTGTTCGGCCTCCAAGGTGAAATTGTCCACTAACAAGAATATGGTAATTAGGTGTGAAATATTGGCTGGTGCCACTAGGGTCAGTTCCTCCGATAGGGATGGAAGAGACCCTCTGGAAGGGGGCTGAGGAAGTGTCAAAATAAAACCAGGAACAAGATTGTGCCCAGACGGAGTGGAAACTCCATGAGTTCCAGATGGGACTTGGGTAGGAACGGGAATAGAAGCATTCAATGCATGATATCTGGGGGGAAGTGTTGGGGTGAGTCTAGGAAAAAGAGGCATGCCAATGGGGGCTTGGCTAGCCACCGTATTCCTAGTGGGAATAGTTGTAGTATTTGGCACCATTGTACAATGGGGTGTCTGAAGGGGGATGGTCGAGTGGGGATCTGCCAACGGGGTGTCAGAACCGTCAAATAGATAGGTAGTCGTAATGAGAGTATGTTCTATATCAGATGTTTTGGGTAGCTCATACTCTACGAAGATATCGACACTTGTGTCGGGGCCGAAAAGATCTCATCTCGGAAAGTGAGGAGACCAAAAAGGATCCTGACCTTCAGGGCCTATGAATGGTCCAGTTGGTACTCCATAAGTTTCAACAATAATATCTCCAGAATAATTTACCTGAAGAATATGTCTCTGGGAACCGTGAGGAATTCGAGAAGTCTCTAGAGAATCAAAGCCTTCCACTCATGGAGTGGTGGTGTCTTGGACCTCACTCTATTGAGGAGAGTCCTCCAGTGGGTTGGTAGGAAAGGGTTGACAACCTCCCAGATCTTCTAGGGGTAGTCCTTTCATTCTATGTGAGCAGCATGGAGGGTCAATGTTGGTAGAGCTAAATATTTTACACAAGAAACTCAATAGCCAACTTATGGAAACAAACAACAGGCGCTATTAAAATCTAGGAATCAAAAACCAAGAAAACAAGACCTTCCTATTCTGAAGTCACTAGTTGGTGATGAAATCCAATGTCACGATGTCTGTTATCACTCCAGGAGTATTTCCCTGATTGTAAAGGGAATGAGCCTGGTAACTTAAATAGATCAATAATGTATGGGAAATAGGATCAAGTCGGATGACTTGATATACTCACAATCACTCAAAAACCATATAAACTCACTTGAAGACAAAAGTCTTTCAACTATGTTTCTCAGAAGGTTTAAATCAAAGTATGGAAGTAAGAAGAATGGCTTATTATATCAGTAGAATCACATACACAAGATTGTACATGTGAATGACTAATTACAACGGGAAGAAAATGTTCATAAGCTAAGTCGATCAACGAAGAGATGAGGTGACAGTATTCTATCATTAGAAAGACCATTGTATACAAGATTAATATATCGATGAAGAGATAAGATGATAGTTATCTGTCATCAGATATACATAAAACACTGCATACAAGTTACTCATAAACGTAGAAAAGATGTAAGATAGAAAACTGAACAACACATAGTGAAAGAAGCTTTTGTGTCAAGATGAATCCATAAATGTATGAAATGAAAAATGGCTACAAGTCCCCAAAGTTGAATCACAGTCCTCAGACTGTTTTTTCCCCCCTTCAATCCTTTGAAAGCTCTTGGCTTTATAGCCTTTACATCAAAGTTTCAATATCCTATAAAAATGGATCTGAAATAACTATAACTGAGCAAAATCAAATTATATCTAATCAAGTAAGATATAATCTTATCATCATAATTCAAATTTGATAGTCTCTGTTGGTCACTATAATTGCTTAATTAATTTCAAACAACCAAGTGAAACATAAATTATCAACCCAGGGAAGTCTTTTGTTTCAAAGATAGCTGCGCACTATATATGCTCAATTCCAAAAGAACTTAGTGTTGTAG
>ML813820.1:35938-53426 GCA_009831015.1 Picea engelmannii | reverse complement strand
AGCATAAAGTAATGAGAAAGGACGTTGTATACCTTGGAATGATTAGATGAAATGATAGTATAAGTCAAAATGTAGGTGATGAAGGGTAAAATAATAGCAAAAAGTATGGGCAAAAAGGGTACAATATGTGGTCCTAACAGTCTGCAGGTGAAGATCATGGAACTCAAGATCTCTGTTTGGCAACTTAGCGATTTTTGTCAAGAATAGAGATGTCATTTGGCTTCATTCTTTCGCCATATGTCTTCAAAGCTTGAATAGGAAGCTGATATGGATTCTGATAATTATTATCCTTCATTTAGAATTGTTCCCACGCATCCTGGAATCGAGAAAACGTGATCTGGGCAAAAATAGTAGCTTTCTACCCTGTTCTGTGTAGAAATTTTCTGGAAATATGTCACTTAAATATTGACCTATATCTCTCAAATAAAAACATATTTTTGAAAAATGAGAGAGGTTTTTGTATATAGGTTTGTTTTGATAAAAAACCTCTCTCAATTCTTCGATATTCATTTTCATTTTCCTGGGATCCGCATTTAAAAAACATGTGTCAAACAGGGAAATATCAGATCCGAAAATTAGGGCTCAGAGATGGATTCGATTCTCCCAATATGTGACACCTGTAGGAAAAATGAGAGATTTTATTGTTATATGATGTGTTAGGAACAAAAACCTCCTCCCATTTCTCAAAATGATTCTCCATTCGCTCAAAATCATCATTTTAAAATGATAACTCAACCCAGTAAAAACACAGAATTTTTGTGCTTTCGGTAGCTAAAATAGCCCCGAGATTCGCGTTTTAGTTGTTGAAAGCTAGGCTTTTGGTAGCTTAGAAGCCCTCTTGAAAAATGAATTAGCTACCAAAACCTGAGTTTTGACTTTTTTTAAGGAAAGAACAAATCAAATGTTTTTCAAACTTTATTTACAAGCTGGAACTCATTATAATGAGCCCTAAAAAAATTAGTAGAGTTTTTTCTAATGACTCTCTATCTCCTAATCAAATAATTTTGACCAATTTATTTGAGGAGATAACATATTGCTCTTATTGGGGATGAAAGCCTCCCTGTGAGGTTTCAAGGACCACAGATCTAATGCCTTTCCTGGAAAAATAAAATCCATAACATTGTCTTCAGCATTCCATTGGGCATGGAGTCAGCATTTCATTGGGCATGGAGTCAACATTCCATTGGGCATAGAGTCAGCCATTCACCTTTTTCTGAAAATATTTCATGACCTGTATAGATGATATCTGTATATCTTCAAGGCTGCCTTTATTCACACACAGTAACTTCTACATTTGTTGCAAAATGCAGAAAAGAAATGCTCGGGCAGTGAGCTTATTTCCTACCCTACTCTACTCTAACCAGTTCTGCAATTGGTTAAGTGAACGTTGATTTCCATAGCAGCCATCCAAGAAATTTTAACACTGAAATAATCTCATCATTCACACTAATTAATAGCTGATGTTTGAGGTGTGACAATAATAATAAGAAGCCATTTACAAAACCAAACTCACCAGACAACATGTGCAAGCTAAAGATGTCTGAAACTTTCAATTTCTCTAAAAAGTATGATTCTATGAAGAATGACACTAGATCTTTGAAACTGGGGTCAAACACTTGCTATTCTTCAGGAAACAGTTGGATCTTTATGGCTGCTTCTTTGTTAGAATATTTATGACTTTCTGATTCTTTTGTGATTGCCTTCTAATCATCAAACACTATGACCTCTTCTTTAGAACAATGTTCATAAAATGATGATAGAGAAGTATTTGAATAACAAAGATTTTGATCAACTATAAAAATGTAGTTGTCTACACAATCATGAGTTATCATAGGCTTATTTGGATTTGTAAACTGATCATAAACTGTATATGAATACGTGTCTCCCGAAAGTTTTGCAAAAGTTGAAGGATCTGACTCACAATCTGAAATAAGTTTAGTTACTTGTTGTTGTCCTAAAACCGCCTCATAGTCATAATCTTCTTGCTCAAAGTCTGAACTGTACTGACATTCTACTGGCTCAAGTAGATAATGGTTTTCAACATCAACCTGCTCAAGGATTCTCCTTGAAGCGTAAATGTTCTCTTCCACCTCTAAAGCATCTTCAAACATAATACTTAATGATGAAGATTTCCTTTCTAGCAAAAGAAGGGAAAGTTTTGAATACAATCCCATAACATACTGGATCATGGCAGTTGTTTCTGTAGGCCTGATCTCCAAAGGCATACCATGGTAGATGCTATAAAATCTTTGATTGAAAGCAAGCAAGGTTTCATTCTGTTCTTTCTTCAAAGCATATAAATTAGAAAGATATAAATCTGGTGATTTGTGATCACCTCAATACTTCATAAAAACATTTGAGAGCTCGATCCAAGAACCAATAGAATCAGCTCTCAGACCCTTAAACCATACAGCAGCATCTCCGATCAAATATTTAGAAAAATATCTAATGATCACATCTTCATAAACAATTTAAAAACGATCAACAAAATCCAAAAAGGATTCTAAGTGTCTTTCAACTGAAGCTTGATTCTCTCCGGAAAACCAAGGGAGATATTCATAATAGCCATCAAGATAAGGATGAAGAAGAAGGGGCATATTTAAAGGCTTGAACATATTCATCCAGATCTTAACTTGAAAGGTTGTGGGTTGATCATGAGAGATGATAAGTTGTTGACAAGGTTCAGAAATTATGGCAAGAGGGGCTGAGATCTGAAATGGTTTTGAAACAATTTCTATCTTTTCAAGGTCACATGGTTGATCAGATTCTAAAGGAAATGAAATACTATGGTCATATTTTTCAACAGGCTGAGGCAAAAAGACTGAATCAACCTCTACAATGCAAGCAGGCTGCAAATATTCTTCTAAAGATGGATATATGAAAGAAGGATGATAATCATCAGAATATACAAAACAGAGGATAATTCTTTTAACATGTGAAGTGAAAGATATGAAGGAGATAATAAATAACAACAACAGTTCAAGAAGAAAACTAATAAACTGATACCTGGATCTTGATTTCAGCCTCTTCATCTTTTATCAACCGAATCCTCCCCAGTGGAGTCTTTAATGTGGAGTCACCAGGAAAACGATTACAGTCAAATTTTATGTCTGTCTCTTGTCTTCCATCAAGAAACATATCTATGTTGTTCTCCTAGGGAAACTCTGCTTTCACTTTCATTCCCCGGCAATGACGCCATTTTGTTATCACTCCAGGAGTCTTTCCCTGACTCTAAAGGGAATGATCCTGGTAACTTAAATAGATCAATAATGTATGGGAAATAGGATCAAGTCAAATGACTTGATATACTCAGAATCACTCAAAAACCATATAAATTCACTTGAAGACGAAAGGCTTTCAACTATGCTGCTCAGAAGGTTTAAATCAAAGTATGGAAGTAAGAAGAATGGTTTATTATATCAGTAGAATCACATACACAAGACTGTACATGTGAATGACTAATTACAACAGGAAGAAAATGTTCATAAGCTAAGTCTATCAATGAAGAGATGAAGTGACAGTCATCTGTCATTAGAAATACCAATGTATACAGGCTTAATATATCGATGAAGAGATAAGATGATAGTTATCTGTCATTAGATATACATAAAACACTGCATACAAGTTACTCATAAATGTAGAAAAGATGTAAGATAGAAAACTGAACAACACACAGTGAAAGAAGCTTCTGTGTCAAGATGAATCCATAAATGTCTGAAATTAAAAATGGCTACAAGTCCCCAAATTTGAATCACGGTCCTTGGACTGTTTTCCCCCCCCTTCAATCCTTCGAAAGCTCTTGGATTTATAGCCTTTACATCAAAGTTTCAATATCCTATAAAAATGGATCTGAAATAACTATAACTGAGAAAAATCAAATTAGATCTAATCAAGTAAGATATAATCTTATCATCATAATTCAAATTTGACAGTCTGCAGGTGAAGATCATGGAACTCAAGATCTCTGTTTGGTAGCTGGGCGATTTTTGTCAAGAATAGAGATGTCATTTGGCTTCATTATTTCACCATATGTCTTCAAATCTTGAATAGGAAGCTGATATGGCTTCTGATAATTATTATCCTTCATTTAGAATTGTTCCCACGCATCCTGGAATCGAGAAAATGTGATCTGGGCAAAAATAGTAGCTTTCTACCCTGTTCTGTGCAGAAATTGTTTGGAAATATGTCGCTTAAATATTGACCTATATCTCTTAAATAAAAACATATTTTTGAAAAATTAGAGAGGTTTTTGTATATAATCTTGTTTTGAGAACAAACCTCTCTCAGTTCTTCGAGATTCATTTTCATTTTCTCGGGATCCGCATTTCAAAAACATGTGTCAAACAGGGAAATCTCAGATCCGAAAATTAGGGCTCAGAGATGGATTCGATTCTCCCAATATGTGACACCTGTAGGAAAAATAAGAGAGGTTATTGTTCTTTGACGTGTTAGGAACAAAAAAATCCTCCCGTTTCTCAAAATGATTCTCTAGTCGCTCAGAATCATCATTTTAAAATGATAACCCAACCCAGTAAAAACACAGAATTTTTGTGCTTTCGGTAGCTAAAATAGACTCGAGATTTGCATTTTAGCTGCCGAAAGCTAGGCTTTTGGTAGCTTAGAAGCCCTTTTGAAAACGACATTAGCTACTGAAACCTAAGTTTTGACTTTTTTGAAGGAAAGAACAAATGAAATGTTTTTCAAACTTTATTTACAAGCTGGAACTCATTAAAATGAGCCCTAAAAAATTTAGTAGAGTTTTTTCTAATGACTCTCTATCTCCTGATCAAATAATTTTGACCAATTTATTTGAGGAGATAACAACGTTGAGACAAGAAGGGGCTGGGCTAGGGTGGAAAAGTTACGTTGATGACCTGCTTAATGGACTTACACCCTAGTGCAAGCTCCCACACATAATCGTGGGTATACCCTCCAAGGAGCCCGAGTGAGTCTAGCCAACTTCGATTCCAGGTACCGTGAAGACTTACCCCTCCATAGTCACCTTGTGTAAGACTCTAAGAAGATAGGCTACTAAAGTTACCACAAACAACAATGATGCCTGGGGAAACAGTCGACAGTCCGATCCACACGCAAGGGCAGGGAATCTAGCCCGAAATCAACTTGAGAGGCTTCCACTCATCATTGTGGGTATACCTTCAAGCGACCCTCGTAATACGTGCAATCTCTACACTGAGATCAACAAAGCATGGTGAGTAACTCTATCAATCTTAATGCGACCTCAGGTTTGACCCTTGTGTGAGAAGGGCTTCCCAAGACAAAATGTTGTAAATGGAATTTGACACTCCCTATCACAGGATACTATTGTGTGTTTTGTGCTTTGGAGAATGTGTCTCACTGCCTATTCCAAAGCTCTAGCCTAGCTAATGTTGGTGTAAAAGAGCCCTAGAAAATGTTACTAGTTGAATTTTAAAGTTTCACAATATTATTAAAGGTTGTTGTTACTCAAGAGGGAGATGGTAATGAAACCAATGTTGTGTAATACTTTGACCCAACAATGCGTAAATTGAAATGAATGATACAAACTTTCGTTCGATGAATTCTATCTACAGTAGGGAAAAATAATTTTTTCTGGAATAATGCAAACTACGATGTACAATTTCGTTTTTAAATGTAGTACCAAACAATCATTAACAATGTAATTGAACTATTCATTCTCTTTCAATATTTCAAATGCCAATATTTTCCGAATAAATGATTGCTTACAAGAAAAATAAATAAATAAAAAATTAGAAACCGAAAACAGGGATGGAACTAAGAAAGGGTAAGCAACCAATGAAAATAAAACACTCAACAAGCACCCAAATCAATATTTCAATGAAGATAAAAACACAAAATGACAAGAAAAGGTTTCTTCAAATGTGAACAAGAAATGTTTTTCTGATCATTAAGCCATCTAGAAGATGCAATCAACTTACAAATTCAAACCCAAAACAAGAGCTTTGATCGAGCAAGCACTTGGACTCAAATCCAGATATTATATCCTTGTTGACCAAAACAAAGATCGAAAAAAGATCAAAAGAGAGTTGTTCAATCTCCAAAATCAATCAAGATCAAGTTGAAACAATCAGAAGCATTCAAGAACTGGTATTAAAAATATTTTTCCAGCTGACTGAAACAGAAACTGGGCAATAGTAGAGGTCAAGAACCAATCCAAAAAAGTTTTCAAATGCCTCCGTGGGCAGACAGTATAACACAGTGCGGAAATGAGTGATTTAAGCAGGTCAATAGTCATGCAAGTCACGGAAATCCCACACTGAAACAAACCACTAGGGTGCAGAAATGGAAGGTTTTCGTGGGCTACCAATAGGGTGCAGTGCAGACATGTTTCATAAAATAGAAAAATTTTGAAAAAAGACAAAGGGTCTCAGGAAAATTTTAAACCCAGTGAGTCTAATTGGATCTCCCACAGACTCAGAGACTGAAACATAATGTAAAAGATAGGCTATAAGAAAATGGCCAATGAAACACCACAATCAAGTTGTAACTCCCCAGTGGAGTCGCCAATTTTGTTAACGGGTAAATCGGTAAATGCGGACATGACCTAATCCCCCTAGATCCACCTGTATCTAGAACAATATGCTTTCCCTAGATTACGATCATTGAATTTAAATTACCAAAGGAGAAATAGATAACGTACCTTATGAATCGCTTCCTTGTATCTTTGTTGATCCTGCTTTGCTCCAATGCTCATGTGAGATCAGATCTGTAATAACACAAATCAACCAACGTGAAAGCAGCAATAGCGAAATTCAATGACAACCTAAACATGTGATCAAGGACTCATGTAATAAAATATCAATCATTTTATGGGAAAGAGACATGCCACCGTATTATATTAATGAAAGGTAGAAGATACAACCGAATTGCCTTGATGTCACAAGTTCCCTTTCAGTGGCCTTCGTTCTGACACTCACATACATTTGCTCCGATATTTGCATGAATATTCCTCTCAAAAACTTGATAGATGAATGGAGACCTCAAGCATCATTTGAAGGATCCCATTTCAAACGTCCGTGGCCTCCGTGTGGTTAGAAGTGGAATCTTCTCTCTTCAGTCTCTATGGTCCTTTATGATTTTACCTCTAACCTTTTCCATGAGAAGCCTATCATTATATAGGAGAAGCTAAAGTGGTTAAAGAGATGAGGATGATCCCATCAAATCAGAGAAGTCAGTAGGATCGTAACCACATGGACGCCACTTCATATTTCTAGAAGATTCCACTTCTAGAAGCTGCTAGAACTTCTTTCCTCTTTTAGTTTTAAAGCACCACCACGACCTGCCTATATATCATCCTACGAAAATCCTGCGGACTGGCTATAGTACAACATGCAGAAATTAGGGATTTCCGCACTGTGTAAAGGGAGCTGCTCACAGAGGCCTTCCAAAAATGCATTTTGCAAGGGTGGAAAGAGGTTGTTTTTCTCAGGGAAAAGATTATATTGGGAACCTGAACACATGTTTATGTGATCATCATCAGGGTGACCAAAATAATGTGTAACAGTCCACCTTATACAATTTCCTTACTTCGTGGTTCACCAACCCCCTTCAAAATCGCACTCCATTTCTTTTTAAAACTCCTCCTTAGCTATGAAACGATTTTCCCTCCCTCCAAGAACGAGTTGTTACTCAAACCGTCTCTCTGTCTTCCAGATTGCTTCAACTTCCCTTTGGCCTTGGGTCACATTTTTTCCTTTATCCGAGAGTTATTTGCGACTCATCATGAATGCATACCAGCGTGGAAAAATCAAATGCATACGGCCACAGTGTTGCAAATAAAGAAATATTGTGACACTTGTAAAATTTCATTATGTGCGCATGTTTCAACACGAGTTTCAACACATGTTTCAACATGACACTTACAAAATTTCTCTATATGTGGCAGTTTCAACACGAGTTTCATCACATGTTTTAGCATGTGTTTCAGCATGAGTTTCATTACGTGTTTCAACACGAGTTTCAACACGAGTTTCAGCATGTGTTTCAACATGAGTTTCAGCACGTGTTTTAGCATGTGTTTCAACACGAGTTTCAACATAGAAAGAGTAGTTGCAGGAGTAATCAGTCATTCAAATTTATAGAAAACTAACTAAATAAAATGGACCACTAACACAGTGCTTATTCAACTTATTTCCTATTTGCAGAATGTAAATATTTTTGGGTGATGTGGATTGCCCAAGCTCAAGGATGCTCCTGCATCAGACACCCCTGGTAAGAAAAACATGAGCTCCATATCATGTGTAGATCATAGTTGAAGTGAAGAGTTATGCACACATGCTAACTGATATTCAGTCACCCACAATGCATCTTCTTCTCCTCGATTCTTCCACTTGATCAAATATTCCATGTACTCCTTTCGTCGAGTCTTCTTTCCAATTTTGGTAGCAAGAATTTATTCAATCTGCTCCTCAGACATAATTGGTAGATGTTGTTCCCATTCATCGAGGGTACCTTCATTTTCTCTTCTATCCCCTTCATGAAACTCATAGAGGCCAGCTACATTGAATGTAGGAGATATGTCAAATTTCTCCAGAAGTTCCAGTTGATAAGCATTATCATAGATCTTTTTCAGAATTTGGCATGGACCTATCTTCTTGTACTTGAGTTTATTATATGTTCCTCGAGGAAATCGTTCCTTCCTCAAGTGAGCCATGACCAACTCACCATCTTGGAATACCTTTTGTATTCTATGTTGATATGTTCTTTGCTTATAATTGTCATTGTTGGTCTGCAATTTCTTCTTTACATGTTCTTGTAATGCATGCATATTGTCCACAAATCATTCACATCAACACTCTTCTTTCCTTCCAAATCCGACAACGAAACCAAATCTACCACACCTTTTGGTGACCATCCATAAACAATATGAAATGGACTCTTTCCTGTAGATATGTTCATCAAATCATTATATGCGAATTTAGCTTGTGCCAATGCCAAATCCCATTGACTATGATTCTCTCCACTTAAAATTCTCAACAAATTTCCTAGACTCTTGTTCACTACTTCTGTCTAACCGTCCATTTGAGGATGATACGTTGAACTGTACAACAAATCTGAGCCTGAATTTTTCCAGAGTGTCCTCCAAAAATGTCCAAGGAATATGATATCACGATTTGAAGTAATACTCCATGGTAGTCCATGCAATCTAACCACCTCTTGGAAAAACAATGCAACTACTTCATTAGCATCACTATTCTTCTTACACGCTATGAAGTGTGCCATTTTCGAAAATCTATCTACCACTACCATTGTTGAATCATGCTTTCTTCTAGTCATAGGAAATCCTAAGACAAAATCCATACCGATATCCTCCCAAGGTCCTTTGGGTACTAACAATGGAGTATAGAGTCTCGTGTTCTAACTTTTTCCTTTGTCTAGTTGGGATATCCTACAACCTTCAACAAAATTTCTAACATCCTTATTAAAGCTGGGCCAAAAGTACCTCTCCTTTACCAAGGCTGTGGTCTTATCCATCCCAACATTTCCTCCTAAACCACCACTATGTAACTATTTAATTAGATTCAACCATATCAAACTTCTGGGAATACAAAAATGTTGATTTTTAAACAAAAATGCCTCCTGGATATGGTAGTCAAGATACGGTGTTTTGTCTAAACTCCAAGGCTCCTTACATGCCTTCCAAAATTCTAAGAAATCTACATCTTCTGCATAAAATGTATTTTGACAGTTCAGGCTTACCACTTCTACTGACATGGTATTGAGTAACGCTATCCTTCGACTTAATGCATCAACTACCTTATTGGACTTCATGGACCTATGTTTCAACACAAAAGAGTAACTTTGCAAGAATTCTACCCATTTAGTATGTTTTTTATTCAACTTACCTTGGCTATTAATGTACTGCAGAGCTTTGTGATCTATGAATAAGACAAACGCCTTCGACAATAGATAATGTCCCCATTTCTTCAAATCTTTCACAATAGAAAAAATTCATGATCATAAACATAATACTTCCTTCTAGACTCGTTCAACTTCTCATTGAAAAATGCAATGGGTATGCCTTCTTGACTTAGAACTGCTCCAATGGTTGTTCCACTAGCATCACAATCAACCTGAAACACTTTATTAAAATCTGGTAATGCTAATACTGTCGTGTTGTTACTCTCTTCTTCAATTCTTCCAATTACTTCTCTGCTGCTGCAGTCCATTGAAACACTCCCTTCTTCATACATTTTGTAAGAGGTGCAGATATTTGGCTAAATTTCCTAATGCATTTCCGGTAAAATCCTACCAATCCATGGAAACGCCTCACATTGAATGTGCATCTTGGTGTCGGACATTCAAGGATAGCCTTCACTTTCTCATGGTCCATTTCCAGTCCTTCCTTTGAAACCACAAAACCCAGGTACACTAACTCTCGCTGCATGAATATACACTTATTCATGTTTATCAATAGTTTCTCTTCTCTCAAGCATTGTAACACTTCTCTCACATGCTCAACATGCTCTTTTTTTGTTCCTGCTAAAAATCAATGTCTCATCCAAATATACAACCACGAACTTACCCAAAAATGGCTTCAAGACTTCGTTCATCAATCTCATGAACATGATGGGATCATTAGTTAACCTGAACGACATCACTAACCATTCAAACAATCCATATTTCATCTTGAATGTTTTATTCCATTCATCAACTTCTTTGATCTGACTCTGGTGATAACCACTCTTCAAATCATTTTTTGAAAAATATTTTGAATCACTCAGGAAATTCATATGGTCATTCATTCTGAGCAATGGAAACCAATACTTGATAGTGATATTTTTTATATCACGTGAATTAGTACACATTCTCCATTCCCTTATTTTCTTTGGATTCAATACTGTTGGTACTACACACACACTCAAACTCTCACGAATTAACCCTCGGCCAAGTAATTCATGCACTTGTCGATTCACTTCTTCACTCTCTACTGGAGTCATCATGTAAGGCGCTTTATTAGGTAAACTTGATCCAACCATTAAATCAATTTGATGAGAAATACTTCTCATTGGAGGAAATCCCTTTGGTAGATCATTAGCAATAATCTCCTTAAATTAATCCAACAACAACTTTATTTATGTAGGTACAACATTTGTCTTCTCTACACTTTTCACTTCTTTCGGAATTACTGATAAACAAAATGTTGATTTTTTTTTCCTGTAAAAATTCTTTAGCAAAACATAGCATGATCTTACTTCTACTCGTGTTTCTATCAACACAATTTCTTGTTGTTGTCACTGTATCCTCTAGCATCGGTGTTAATTTATATCGGTGTCCATCTTTCTTGAACTCATATGTGTTTTTCTTACCATCATGGTGAACTTTTCGATCAAACAACCATGGTCTTCCCTGTAGATTTTAACCTTGTACAATATTTTACTGCAAATAGATTTTCAATAAAAGAACATAAAAGATACAAAGGAAAATACACACATTACATGGAGATTTTTCCCTTGGAAACCCAAACCGGGAAAACCAACATATTCTATATTCATTCATAGTGATACATTGTTTACAGTACAATATACATATAGGATCCAATGGCATCCAAAACCATAACCTAATGACCTAGATTAGTCAACAACCCTAATTCCTTAATCGAAAATAGAAAAACATTGGCAAAAACCATGTGTCGAAAAACTTCCCAGCAATGGACATGAAAATCGAGGCGACATGAAAAATGAGACAAAAATGCGACACGTTTCCCGAGACAAAAAAATCTCAGGGGCACTTCCCCCGAACCCCTACGTAGGGGGGCCTAACGGCCTCTCCTCAAACCCCCCTACACACCCAACGTAATGTAGCAGACCACATCACATAACACCTTCTCTCTAAAAAACCCTATTTGAAAATTCAATAAACATTGTTGAGTCATAGTCACATGTTGTCCCTTGTTGAATCAAGAAACACGGTAAGGGTTTAGATGGTTCAACCTTGTCAAGTTCAGTTTTTTCATGACTTCGGATACCAAATATTTTGTACTTCCTCCATCTATAATCAGGTTACAACACTTTCCTTGAACCTTACATTTTGTTTTAAAAACTTTCTTTCGTTGTTCTGGTTCCTTTGCCTCTTTTTTTCTATATTTAAGCAACACTCTTCGGAACAAAAAATTCTCACCTTGTTCTTGTTGAAGAAAAATCACATTTTCTCCAACTACTGAAGCTTCGTTAGCCTATGTGACTTGTGCCCGTGCTTCACCTCTTCTCTCTGAAGTTTTCCTTTCTATATGTTCAGACTTCTTGTGTCCCTCTACACCACAACGATAACAAGAGAATACATATCTTCCCTTTCCTCTTCTGAATCCTCTACCTCTACCAGCTCCATTTCCTCCTCTACCACCTTGACCACTGGTATATTCTTCTTCCTTCCCACTGCCTTTAGTAGTCCCTACTTTACCTAGTCCTTTAAAACCTCTTCCTCTACCTCTAGGATGTGTTTTCCTCTCAATAGTTTCTTCTACCTTTAGGGAAACTTGATAAGCTTCATAAACATTGCGGAAATAGTGTGTGCTCATTTCATCCTAAATTAAATACTTTATCCCATTTACATAACTTGCAACTCATTGGAATTCTAGTTCCTTGAGTTCTTCTCTGAGTGACAGCCTAAAGAACTCTTTAGTGTATTCATGAATAGATGTCTCCCTTTGTCTAAGGTTATGGACTTGTTGGAACAAATTATGTTGATAATCGACATGAAGAAATTTCTCTTTAACCTTGGTAACCATCTTCTTCCAAGTTCTGATTTTATCAAGATGATTATTCACTCTATCCTTCTACATCATATCCCACCATAGTGTTGCATGGCCTTTCAGTTTCGTAACAACAAATATTACTCGATTTGGATCCTGAACATTTTCATACTTGAAGTATGTTTCGAGTTCTCCAATCTAGTCAATGAGAACATCATCTCTCAGACTACCATCATAACAGGAAACCTCAACCTTTTCACTACCCATGTTACTCAAATATGAAATCATTCTAGTTGTTGGGTCTCTTTCATCACCGTCTCGTTCATCTTCAATTTCTTTTTCTAGCTCTGTGTATACTTCATCATCTCCATTCCTACGATTTTCCAATTCCTCTATTCTTCTTCTCAAATTTTCCATTTCTCGATTTCCTACACCTCCCCTTCCTGCTTCTCTCCTTCACAGTGACATTCCTCCAAGTTGTAGGTGTCTCACCAACATCCATTGGAAACTAAAGCACTCGAAAACCCATGAATTTCAATACCATTTGTTTATTAATTCAATGCAGACCTAAGCTAAAAAGACCGTCGTCAATTTCCGCTTATGTGGCTGAAAACCACTATGAAATCGTCGAGAGGGTAATGGTCTGCATGTATGGACTGAGATTCTGTTTTGCCCTTCCTGTGTGCTCAGCCAATCTGGAATATTTTTCTCCAGTCCACCTTCTATGATTTCCTTACTTCGTGGTTCACCAACCCCCTTCAAAATACAACACTCCATTTATTTTTAAAACTCATCCTCGGCTCTGCAATGATTTTTCTTCCCTCCAAGAAAAAGCTAATACTCAAACCGTCTCTTTGTCTTCCAGATTGCTTCAACTTCCCTTTGGCCTCATGTCACATTTTTTCCTTTAGCCACGAGTTCTCTACGACTCATCATGAATGCATACAAGTGTGGAAAAATCAAATGTGTATGGCCACAGTGTTGCAAATAAATAAATATCGTGACACTTGTAAAATTTCATTAGTGCGTGTGTTTCAGCTTGACACTTGTAAAATTTCTCTATACGTGACTGTTTCAGCACGGGTTTCAGCACATGTTTCAGCACAAGTTTCAGCATGAGTTTCAACACAATTTTCATCACATGTTTCAGCATGTGTTTCAAAATGATTTTTAGCACGTGTTTCAACACGAGTTTCAGCACGAGTTTCAACACGAATTTTAGCATAGCAAGAGTAGCTGCAGAAGTAATTAGCAATTCCAATTTACAACAAAATGACTAAATAAAATGGACCACTAACACAGTCCTTATTCAACTTATTTCCTATTTGCGGAATGGAAATATTTTTGGGTGATGCGGATTGTGCGACAATTTGTTGTCATTGATCTCAACGATAGACATGACTATTAAAATCATGGATGTCATTGATGTCTCATGAAGGGGGAGACTGGTTGTTGTCAATGATAAGGGAAGACTTCTAAATCCAAAGAGAATCGGACCAAACAAACAGAGGAAGTCTCCATGCTGCAAATCAAATGAGACAGAGAAATAAGGGAATGTTTTGTGTGGTGATGAGGCTTTGTATGAAGGTAGAATGAATGTGAACTGTAAAAATGAATTTGGATGAAATGACCTTGATAAAGAAAAAATTGAGGAAGCACTCAAATTAACCAGGCCAACAAAGGAATGACGGTTTTTTGAATTCCATACAAAGGTATGAGGAGAATGAGATGACCCCATTACAGATCTGAGCAGCATTAGCAAAGAAGGTCTTGCTAACCAAAATGAGACAAAAAATGATAAACGATTTATCCCACATTCATTTGGAAAATCGTGTTCAAAGGTTTTATAATGAAAATTTGTTATCACTTAGTTTGAATGAAAATGGGAAAGCCACGAAACCCTGCACGCGAAGTTAACTTTTGTCGTGGAGAATAGTGAACCTAGAACTGGTTAAATCCTAACCGTTGATCATTGGAGATCAATTCCCAATATGAAAGTATCAGGACCTCGACATATCGAAAATCACAGTGTTAAAGTTTCACGGGTCTAATGGGACGATATCCTAGTGGCCCAATAGCCCAATGCCCCAGTGGTTCGATATCTCCATATCGGATATCGGGAGATTAAACATCCTGAGGCATTGAAGTCTCAATGGGAGAGCGTTCGATAACCATTGGGCCAACTCAATTCCACATTAGTACCACATGCCATGCTAAGTCAATGCCACATATGCAGAGGGAGTCCACGTCAGTGTTATGTGTCAGGCCACATGTTAGTGTTGCGTCAACGTGATATCTGAACAGTGCCAAAGGAAGTGATGATATAACATAGCCATGTCATATATTACAAGTGGAATGAATCAACGTAGAATACCACATCACCTTCCATGTCATATCACATATCATATAAATGAGAGAAAGTTTGAACTGTTGAAGTTCTGGGGGCTTGATGGCCTGGTGGTCCAATAGACCCGATAGCTAGAACATGGAGACAAGGTTCCATATTGGATATCGTATATTATAAGTTTGGATTATTTAAGTGTTGAAGTCCTTGGGGGGATATGGGTCGATACCCCGATGGCCTGGTATCATAGTGGGATCGATAGCTCGATACTCGGTGGGTCAATTCCCAATGGGACAACTCACATGCCATGTCAGAACCACGTAAGTAGCCTCATCAGTGCCACATAATATAGATCACATGGAAGAATTTGATTTGGAGATCACATCATCTTCCATGTCAACATATTGACATATCAGTATACTTGATCAGAGGAGGATCATTGCAACGCTAAAGACCCGAGAGGCCAATAACGCGATGCCATGGTAAGCGCCATGTGTTGCAATGTAATTGGGCCATGTGTCATAAGAATATTGGACCACGTTAGTATCTATATATTGGATACCAAAAGAATGAAGGTGGATGGTTGAAGGCTTGGGGGTCCAATAGGATCGATGGTCCTTATGTTCGTGGGAACTGGATCAACGATCGAGATCTAATCCAAAACTAGATCGGACAACTACTGTGCAATCAAGGTTTAAGCAGTATTGTGTGCAAGTTTTTAGGGCCCGATGTCATGATAGCCCGGTGGTATGGTAGACCTGATAACAAGGAGAATAGATCAATGACTGATATCTAGTCAAGTAGTGATCGAATGGTTTCTAAGAATTGAAGCTATGTTGCATGTGCTAATGGCCAGCCAATGAGTGTTGGTTGTGGAGCCTGATTATCTTCCTAATTCAGAGGTTTGTTTCAGTCGTTCTTGGACCACATTCCCTAATGAGGGGTGTGGGGGGGCTTTCCTCCCCACAACTGTCGCCAGGGGGGTCCAGGGGGGGTGACAAAATTTTTTGTAGCCCCCACCTAGTGAGGGATTTGGGGGCAATGCCCTCAAAGAGAAATATTGGGAACAATTGCCTTGGAAAATATTGTAATTTTGTAGTCAATTTGGACCGTTCATTATAAGGTCGCAGATTTGACGGTATAATTTATTTTTAGGGTTTTTTTCCCCTAGAATGAAACTCTCTCTTATGTGGGAATTGTGTTGCGGCTTTGTATTATCGTGAATTTTGTATTCAAAGAGAGGATACTACGAGAGAAAGAAGAGGAAGTTACAACGGTTGAGCTGCAGGTTGTATCCCTTCATTTTGTTGGATAATAAAAATGAAGGACCTGGAAATTTCTTTGGTGGATGTAGCCCACACTAGGTGAACCATGTATATCTGTGTCTCTATTGTATTGTGTATCTTCTGTGTTTTATTTCCACATTTATTTTATTTTATTTTATTTCTCTACGATCATGTTTTTCTAACAATGAGATCAACGACTTATATTTAATAGAGAAGACAATCTGATGGTTGTTGAGAATTGAGCACATATTGTGTGTTTTGGAGGTCTATGATCATATTTCACACGCAAACAAAGGGGGTTTGTGCCAGTTTCTAAGGAGTGTTGTAGCCTAGTTTTGAGGAGATTTGGAGATGACCCATTAAGTACAAATATGTTTGGTATGTGGACAAATCCATGAGAGGATGGAGTCTATAAACAACAATTCCAAAATCAATTTCGATGGTGTGAGTGTGATGTGTATGTGAAAGGAAGTGAGTTGAGGCTCAAAGGTTCATGGTAAATCAAGTGTGAAGAGGCAGTCTACGTGTGAAAGAGAGCAGAGCCTATAATATTTTCAAGTCCCAAAATAAAATAGGATGAAATGTAATCATCTAAGGGAGGGAGGAAGGTGCAAGGTCTAAAGAACTTTTGAAATCAAGAAGATTGTGAATAGCTAAAGAGTGTTGTGAAAACAAAGACATAGTAACAAATTTTTACAGGTGAAGGCTTAAAGAAAAGATTCAATCTAATATTATTAGAAGCTTGAAGGGATTGGTGTCTCCTGTAGGTGGGTCCTTGTGAATATAACAGTTGTAGGTTGGTGCCTATAGGGAGAGTTGAGTTGGTTCTTAGCCAAGGGGATTGGTATCTCTTGCAAGTTGGTTCCTACAAACATTGTTGTTGGGTAGATGATCAAGAGAGGAGATTGGTGTCTCATGCACATTGGTGCCTGCAATATTTGTAACAGTAGGTTGGTGTCTACAAGATTTTATAAATATATGATTTGTGGTTTTCTCCCATTTGGGTCTTGTTGATACTGAGAGGGGGGTGAATCAGTATCAAGTACAATTTAAAAACCTTTTTCAACTTATACTTAAACCATTCAATTATATCCAATGATAAATGAACAATAGTATAAGAGTTACACCAATACACCACAATACACCATG